>NW_019775813.1:117285-137234 GCF_001039355.2 Lingula anatina
CCCCCCCCCCCCCCCCCCCCCCCCCCCCCCCCCGGAGGCTACGGCCCTGGTATCATTATCCCCGGTATAAATGTCACTGCAATAAACCAAAACCACTTGAACAGCCATACCTCTCGGGCGTTAATTTTCACAAAACAATTAAATTAATATTATAATTTCTCAACTTTAATTAAAAAAGACATGTAAGTTATTTAAGTAATATAAGCTTGTAAAATGTTGTGTGCACGGTTTTGATACCTGTGACCAAGGCTTGGTAACCAATAAAGCATCTGAATTAAGTATTGCACGGTAAATAAATGGAAATTGCTTAAACATTTTGATTTCAAATATTGCAAGCGAGTCTCATTATCGTCATTTAAATAATTATCGTAATGAAAATGATTAAAAGTACAGATACAAAGTTGTGATTGTAATGAATACATTGTACCTTTCATTACTGATACAATATACATTTGTTAAGAGGTTAAACAGTGTAAGTAAGAGAGTTAAAGAGTGCATGTGTTGTTCAATAATAAAAAAAAGAATAAGGGAGTATAGTTATCATTCCTTCAGGATGATACAATGAAAAATCTGTATTAATAGAAATTGCGACCTAAGGTCAAGTAACATACCATTGCCTAATAAGAGAATTATTATATTTTGGTAATGACGTAATGATGGAAAGTTATGGAAAAAGGGATAATCATAGACATTGTGTAAGAGCTGAGGAATTATTACATTACCAAATAAGGTAATGTAGGAGAAAGACTTTGTGATACATCATGACATTGGAATGATGATCTATAGGATAAAAGAGAATGCATTGTAACTGGAAAATAAGAATATACGAATAAATCTTTTAGGCTCCCAAAAGATGTATGTTCTTCATTTATAGTACCGGCGAAATAGCGGTAGGGGGCCTACTGTATAATTGTAAAGTTGTGATTGTGAGGTAGGGCGTGTTGTGCTTTAATTAAGAAATCGACCTGCCAAGGAGCCTCACAGTGTCATGGACAGAGAGTTAATCTGTCATTTGATAATGCATTAATCTTCTTAAAAAATGGATAAAATTGAAATATTTCCACTAAATCTATAGAGCGGTCATGAATTGCAATGAATACAGAGGAGACATGATAGAAAACAACACTATTAAACATAACTGCCGTTTATACTACAAATGTCGAGTTTTTATATTGTAGCAAACTACGTTCAGTGACAGGGAGTTCTAAATGTATATTCAAATTTATGACATTAAAACATAATATCCCAGATAAGTCCATATAGGCCAGTCAATAAACAACTTAGGTTGGAAAAAATTGGTGACAAAGGTTTCTCAACTGATTCTGGTCCGTTGAAGGCCCAATATAGCCCAAAAAATTTCCCCCATGAATCCCCCCATGGCAAAGTCTCGTTTTCCACAAAAATCCAAAATGGCCGCTATTGAATGGGGTGGGTGGACATGAAATCCATAACTTGGGAACCCAATGTCTCAGAAACATGTTTTAAGTATCAACTCTTACTAAGTGAGGGATCCCCAATCTTTTGCAACAAGTCTCAAGGTCACTGGAGGTCAAGGTCATGACCTTATTACAAGATCAAGACATTTTTGGAGAAAAAACCCATAATGTCTATATGACAGTTTCCCAATGTCACAGAAACATGTTTTAAGTATCAACTCCCATTTAGTAAGTGATCCCCAACCTTTTGCAACTAGTCTCAAGGTCACTGGAGGTTAAGGTCATGACTTTATTACAAGGTCAAAGCATTTTTGGAGGAAAAAACCCCATAATGTCTATATGACAGTTTCCCAATGTCACAGAAACATGTTTTAAGTATCAATTTCTACTAAGTGAGTGATCCCCAATCTTTTGCAACTAGTCTCAAGGTCACTGGAGGTCAAGGTCATGACCTTATTACAAGGTCAAAGCATTTTTGGAGCAAAAAAACCCATAATGTCTATATGACAGTTCCCCTGTTGTCATAGAAACATGTTATAAGAAACAATATCAACCAAGTGGGATATTGCCAAACACTTGCAACTATTTTTAAGGTCACCAGAGGCCAAGATAATGAAAAAGTTTCAAGGGCATGGTATTTTCCAAGTGAATTATATCATATTATATATAACTTGGTAACCATATGTCACTAAAACATGCATGTTTAATGTATCAATTCCTACTAAATGAGAAGTCAACAATCAATTGCAACTAATTTAAAGGTCACCAGAGGTTAAGGTTATGACCGCTAATTACAAGGTCGTAAGATTTTCAAGCGAAATTCCATAATTTCCAAATTACCAAATGTTACAGAAATGTGTTTAGCGTGCCAATAATGCCTTGTAAATGGGGTCCTGTTTATCATTTTCAACTATTTCCAAAATCTAGGAGGTACAGGATTGACCTTATTGCAAGGTCATCATGAAATTTAATGAAAATTTGATTCTAGGGTGATCTAAGTACAACACATAAGATTGTGAGCAAAATATGAATCTCCATTTTTTATTACAAATGTTACATTTTATAGAGCGACCTGAGCCCATTGTTGTTTGATGTAAATACTTCATTTTAATACCGGTACTATTGGCATAAGCTCTCTTCTTGTCTGACCAATGATTGACCTAAAGCCTTCTTGTCCCACCTTTGTATGTATGATCTACTTTGGAGTATCTGTGTACCATTGTAGAGAGGAGATAGTGGATAAAGCATATTTGTCCATTTAATCAGTATCTGTATTTGGCTGCTTTTATGACAACCAAAGGCTAGCCATTACTGAATTGCCAATGGTAAAATGTGTTGATTCTTAATGGTTGATTCAATACCTATAGCTCCGACTCTGCTCCATGGCATCATGGATGGGTGAGGTCTAAAAGCTATACCCTCTCCCAAGCCTACTGAGCATGCTGTCGCAAGTTGATACTTTGGTTAATTGGGTAATTTTAATGTGCTGAGTGGAAAAACAGTAACTTGTCTTGTCTGATGGTGCCCTTTGAGCGTCATTTCAGCATCTGTTTTCCTAAATATCCCAATTCTTGGTCCTGCAGTGGGATTCTGAAATAAGCAGCAGGCCACTTGCTGGGGAGAACTTTTTCACCACAAGTGAACTATCTATTAGAAAGTGTAATATGTTTTGGTCGACAAACTTTAAAGCTGCTGTTTTTTGGTGTGCTCATCTGTGTCAAAAGTAGTTATATGTTTTCATATCATGCCAGCTCCTGTCAGATTGGAGAACTAGTACTGAGACATGATCGCAAACCGGAAGTTTTTATCAGGTCTGTTAGGATAGGAAACTGGCTACAGGCTCTCACCATCATCCTTCATTTACTTTGCTGCATCTCATTCGACAGTCATTATGACAAGCTAGCAGTCTCAAAAGCGGGGAGGGGGGCTTTTTCTGAAAAAAGTAGACCTAGAAATATTTGTGTACCTAGATAAAATTTTACCCAGAATGCCACTGGCTACAGGCCTGTATTTGATGGTCAAAGCACCAAGGACAAGGGACGTACAAACAGTTGTAGCTGTGGGCGAGGATCTAACACGTATGTAAAGGACTTTGTATCCTTCAGTTTGAAGCTCATCATGTAACTAGTCTCATGTAATTAGCCTTCTGACAAATATCAGTTGATCAGGTGGTAATAAATGCTTATTGAATGTTGTGCATTAATGCAGACTGCCTTATCCTCAAGTTGCATTGAAGTAAATAGTCCAACTTATCTGCAGAAGACACATTTGCCTTTTAACCACTGTCCATCATGCAGTCAAATTGCTCCTTGAATTTGTTCAGGAAAATGTATTTCTTCTCTGAAAGGGACTCTTTTATTTGACCCATACCCCACAACTACATGTAGACCTACTGTTAGTATAGAGACCCACAGCTAGCAATTGTGATAAACTTGTGGCTAGTAAGTTGGAAGATTTGAGAGAAGCACTGGAAGTGTATATCAATGAGAAATCAACATTTGATGGTTTTAAAAGCTGGAGAGAAACGGTTACGGATGTTCAAATGGTGTAGCAACCTGTCTTCTGGGCAAGAAGGTTAATACCATAAAAAGGTCCCATTCCACCCGGTTATATTTCCCCCCAGCCTGTGGCCAATATAAAATGTCCTCATTTCTAATTCCATAATATTTTATCTAAATGTTTATGTACCCAAAATGAATTAATTCCCCCATTGCAGTATTATAGAATGCTGTAATATTTCAATTTTTTACATGTCTTATGTGAGGCTATAATGGTTATTGTGTAACAGGCTGTCTTTGCCCATTATGAAACAAGTTTATGTCATGTTATTAAGCTTTAAAGGTCTCCCAAATGTATCTGAAGTTTTTGAACAAATGTAATTGCTTGACTCCTCCCTGCAATAGAATAGGAAGTTTTGAACAATGTAGTTCTGACATATAGTGGAATATTCACACAAGGTTCAGGTACTTGATGTTTTTTTTTTTCACTTTTAGTTCCTGTATAATGTAAAACACAGCTTTATTTAAACATATATCTGTATAACACTTAGTGATTTTGAAATGGGTAGAGTAATCAGTATACCTTTAAGCCTTGTAAACCGAATGTCATTGATTTAAATGAGTACCAAGCAGTAGTGCCGATGCCTTTTCTGTAATGAAATATTCTTTAAACAATCACCTGTGTTGTTTTTGATTAGTGTAAAATCAATTTTTTTAAATGTTATAACAACCTTGTTATAAGGATATGACCCTGACCGCTGGTGATCCTAGAAATAGTTTCAAATGATCTGCAATATGTAACTTAGTATGAATCGATCCTTTTAACATGTTTCTGTGACATAGGGTTATCAAAATATAGACATGATGGCATTTTGTTCAAGCTTAAAATGCCATGACCTTGAAAATAAGGTCATGACATTGACCTCTGGTGGCCTAGAAAGCATTTACAAATTATTCGCAGAACCTCACTTAGTAGGAAATGATATTTAAACATGCTTCTGTGACATCCAATTACAAAAGTTTACATAATATGGGAATTTTCTGCTCGAAAAATGCAGTGTCCTTGAAATTAGGGTCATGACCTTGACCTCTAATGCCTCTGAGTAAATTTGCAAAAGATTGGTGGTGCATTATTCAATAATAGTTAAGACTAAAATATGTTTTTGCGACATAAGGTTACCAATATATGGACATCACGTCATTTTTTTGCTGGAAAAATGTATAGATATTGTGATTAGGTCATGACCTTGACCTCCGGTGACCTTGAAAGTGGTTGCAAAAGATTAGGGATCCCTCACTTAGTAGGAGTTGATACTTTAAACGTGTTTCTGTGACATTGGGAAACTGTCATATAGACATTATGGTTTTTTTTCTCCAAAAATGCCTTGATCTTGTAATAAGGTCATGACCTTGACCTCCAGTGACCTTGAGACTTGTTGCAAAAGATTGGGGATCCCTCACTTAGTAGGAGTTGATACTTAAAACATGTTTCTGTGACATTGGGTTCCCAAGTAATGGATTTCAAGTCCACCCACCCCATTCAATAGCGGCCATTTTGGATTTTTGTGGAAAACGAGACTTTGCCATGGGGAGATTCATGGGGGAAATTTTTTGGGCTATATTGGGCCTTCAACGGACCAGAATCAGTTGAGAAACCTTTGTCACCAATTTTTTCCAACCTCAATGGGGAAAATATGCTCGTTTACTGGCCTAATACTGTTGGGCAACTATTTAACCCCCTCATAGAAGATTCTGAACACTTTTTTGTAACTTTGAGTGATGTACATAAACACACAACATATTTTATATATAATACATTCAAACTTCCAATAAGAAAATATGATACATATTTATAAATTTCATTGATAACTGCACTTGTATTTCAGATAAACCGGGATCAGCTTCACTGGTGTACCGTCATAAAGGAGGGTCGTTATACACGTTAACTTGTACAGTGACGGGAGGTATTCCATTACCAAATATCACAATATTGAACGGCACCGAGGTTATCCACACCAGCCCAGCATCCAGGACAACAATCAGTGCTACTGTAGAGTTTCCATCAGTATTCTACTGTGTCGGCACCAATGTCCTGGGATCTACAAATGATAGCCTTGCATTGCCTGAACCAAGTAAGTTTTTAAAATGCTTAAAGGGATAATAACTCTTCGTTTCAGCCAAAAAATGAATTTTCTGGAGTAAACAACAATTTTCCCATACTTACCAATGGTTAATGAATCCATTTTTACATTCAAGGTTAGTCCCTGGTTTTTTTCTAAAAAGTTTAGAGTTAATCTGTCATTTGATAATGCAGCTCTTTAGATCGATAAATTCGCTGTTTCCTGCACGACATCTCCATCTAAACCTTTGTAAAATTTTGTTAGTATGCTTTTATGTGTGTGTGTGTGTGCGTGCGTGCGTGCGTCAGTAATACTATACAACGGCAACAGATAGGAAAGCTTTAAGATACCACAGATAAGCTTAATGTCTGCCTTCACAAATACCTACAGGCCGCCTTAGGTAAGCTTTGTGCAAAATATTCAATACCACCCGCTTTCTGTAAAGTACGCACAGCTTCGGTGATCTATGTCTGGCCAATCCAATCTCATCCCAGTGAACCTAGGGCCGGCCTCTAACATGCGGGTCTAGGAATACTAAATAAGGATATTCATATTAATGATATAAGTGAATTGAAAAGAATCCGATTGCAGCTGCATGATGTTCCTACAACTACAACAGACCACACGTACTCGTATTATGCCTACATCATTGTCATCTTCTTCTGCACACCTTATATATTATTGCTCTTAAGTCTCTTTTTGGTTAAAATCTAATCTTGATCTTCACCCACATTATGCCAAACTTATGCAGTGCAGTTATTTTATTTGCCCTTAATAAGACTTTCACATACATATATATATTTCAGAGTCGTGGTTTTGTATTACAAACAATGTTGTTAATTTGGTTTAAATTTTGATTATGGCACAACTTGATCAAAGTGTTTTCCAGTAACCTCAGAAATATTGAATGTAGTTCCTTACTTATCTCCAAATATAGTTATAAACAAAGAGCTTAGAGAGAGGAGAGCCTGGAGAGTGTTATCACCCAGAAGATTTACTACAGAATACTCGATTTTGGCATTAACGTCTTTGGACAATAATTTTTCTGCTGAATTCATCATTGCTGTTATAAATGCCATCTCTTTGAGATTATATATATATTATATATATATATATATAATTTCGAGGATAGTTTTGGGGATATTTTAATGATTTTTATCATTTGAAAACATCTGTAATAGATGAACGTCACTTTTTTCTTTGTTTGTGCCTACCGAATACAAACATAAAGAAAGGCGTTATGTTTTAGTACGTTAGTACCTCCAACCGAATTTTTCAGACAGGAAAATGTCGCCTTAATCACTAATGCATCCATCTTCGTGAACATTTTTTACCAATCATGATGAAATCAATCCACTAAACCAGCATCCACTAACGTTATATTTTCCCCTTTACAGTCGCAACTATGTCGCCTTCAACCTCCCCAGTTACAACTACCCGGGACAGTACAGGTAATTTTGGCTTGCGTTTTCTTTTCTAAATTCATTTGACAACTACTTTTCAAGAGCTGAAGGGTGTTCTTCATAAATTTGTCAGCATCCTTTATTTACTGTTTGCTTGACAAAAAAAGGGAAATTGAATGGCAGTATTGTCTGTATTTGAGATGTATATGCATGAAATATCGATTTGAAATATTGGTTCCGAATTCCAGCTTCTACCACTACTACGCCCCCAGATAAAAATCAAACAGATGATAACACAGGTACACTTCTTAATCTATGTCAGCAGATTCTGCTGAAAGTAGAGATAATGTTTTTTTTTTTTTTTTTTTTTTTTTTTTTTTTTTTTTTTTTTTTTTTTGTGACTAAATGCTGTTGAATATTTGAATTATAAGATGTTGACACTAATTATCCAAAGGACCAAAAATACCCTTAAGTTCGTTTAGTCAGTAATAATTTCAGAGAAAAATAACAAATTTGAATTGCTCTCTAAATTTTCCTTTTCATAGGACAAACGCCAACGACCGGTAAGAGAAAGTATCATGATCTACGGCGTTTATAATCGCAAAAAAGTGATTGCAATTATGCCTGAATATAATTAGGCGAACCTTGGATTTAAAAAAAATCAACAACACACATGCTGCATGAATAAATCAATACGGGGCTTTATTTGTTTCCATGTGTATCTGCTTTTGTCTAATCCAGCATCACCACCTTTACAGAAAAGCGTTATACTCTCACTGTTTTCTCCACGCAGATTACGTGTCTACCTACATGTATGTGGCCAAGAAAGGTTGCTTCATGCGCTTCGCGTCTTTATCCTCCCGTCGAACTAATTATTTAAACCGTATTTTATTTTAAAAGTTGCTTTTTGGGATCACTAAGATATTTAAATATTACGTTTTAGCTAAGGCCCCAGGTAGCCCAGGTAATCCTCCAAACGTGGCCCTCATTGTTGGAGTAATATGTGGTTGTGTCGGCGGTGTCTTCATCATCGTCATTCTTGTGTATGTGTTTAAGAAAAGGGGACATAAGGCAAGGCCTGGTAAGCCTAATTATTCAATGTTTTCGAATTTCAGTAAATTATCGGTACTCATACAATGTGTCTAAGTTACGGTAATGATATAAAATATAACCAAGTTGCAAAACGTTACTGGAAAACGATAATAGTCATAATTCTCTTATCTACATGTACCAGGGAAAAAAGGTCTTACTTTAGAGCAGAGAGTTGTACAAGGCAACGCCAACACGTGTGAGCAACAGGAAAACGCCAACAGACCTTCGTCACAGGTAGGCATTCAAAAATTATTATCATACACAATGGCAAAAAGGAGGAAATAGGGACTGGCACCTTGCCCTAGGTGCCACTTGAAGTTGGGACCACTGCCTCGTTAATATGAACTTGTACAAATGAAGTGCTTCGAAAATTCGATGTGATTCGATAGATACAGAAAACAGTACATGTATACCATTGATTAGCGTTTCTATCCTATCCGCCAGGCCGAAATATTACATAGGGTTGAATATATCCACAAAAGCTATTATATTTAGTTAATAATCTCTTCTTACCTGTATCACCAGAGTCATTTAAAAAGTTCAAACTATCTGAAAGTTACCATTTAGACTAAAAAAATTTAGTTTTTAACTTTATTCTCTCTTCAATATAATCTTTCATTTATCATTTCTTTTAGACAAATGATGGTTTGAATCAAACTAAAGATTAGCTTTTTTTGACACATTTACAGGTTCGATGTCCTGAAAAGGCTTCAAAGTTGCCTTTTGTGAGATTTATAAATCGATTTAGAAAGGGCAACACAGACGATTACCACACGTACGAAGTACCTGAGAGGATAGAAGAGGTAATGGCGGTATTTATATTAACTGAGATTTTGAGTTCTATGATTACACTCGTATCTAGGTACAACAGTTGGGAATATATACTGATGAAATCTTTTGATAAGCTTCGTTTCACTTATGGTAAAACATTCAGTAATGAACGCAATCTGCCTCCTACAACTCTTTTCGATACTAAAGTAGCTGCTGAAAGTATTTACACATTTTGACATAAACACTCGCATGGGAGTATTAAATAATATTAATACAAATAATATTTTAGTATGTGATTGACATGGCCATAATGATTGCAGTATCCTTTCATTAATTGTTTGTTTGTTTGTTTGTTTGTTTTTTTGTTTTGTTTTGTTTTGTTTTGTATTGTTTTGTATTGTATTTTCAGAACCAACAATACACACATATTGCTTTAAACGAATCAGCCCAAGAACTCAATCGCAACGACATAGAGCTATTACAGAACATAGGACATGGTCACTTTGGCGAGGTCTTCAAAGCCATTTTAAAAACAACCAATGCTGCCGTTGCTGTAAAACTGTTGAAAGGTACGTTTTGTTTATCTTAAAGTACGAGTTAAGAAATCAAATGTCCAGTCCCTTTATGAAATTTTTTATCTATTACTACCTTATTCCAAGCCTAGAAATACATGTAGTTATTGCTATACGTGTACTTCATTATTTCAGAACAGTGCACAGAAGTTGAAAAAAGAGACTTTTTCAGAGAAATAGAAACTATGCAGTTAGTGCCTCAGCACGAAAATGTGGTTGCCATGTTGGGATTCTGTAAAACAGCAGGTAAAGGCCTTTTTACCAGATAAAAAATAAACTGTACATTTTTTCGTATACCCCTTATTAAAACATGAATAACTTCTTATGATTGTCATGAACAGTAAATTGTAATGGTAAACTGATAACTAAGGAGTCTACTATAGAGTCAAAAACCCGACGGAAAATGTTGTGCATACATGTTCATAGTATCCAATTTTTTTTAGGTCGAGCGTTCCTTGTGTTAGAGTACCTTGGCAATGGTAACCTTAAGACATATCTCCGTAAAAGCCGCAGTAACAACATCTATGGCAACCTTCATGGGGGAAGTGGCAAGCTGACGTCACAGGATCTATTGTCTTTTGCTTTGGGCTCTGCCAAAGGAATGGCTCACATAGCTAAATATAAGGTTGGTCGACTTTCTGGTAGTGGCAGAATAGGTAGCACAATAATTTATTAAGCAATATTATGCTGATATAATGATATGTACATTACATTAAGTGCAATGCTCAGTGATAGTAATAGTTTATCTTTTATGAATGTAAAGAAACTACGATAAAATTAGATGAGCCCATTTACTTAAATAAGTGAATATTTCTTGATACATCTTCTAGTAAAAAAGTGAAATGTCTTTTTTTTCATTATTAAATAGTTTGCATCGCTATTTTCGCGTTCAAACAATATCATAATTTCTCACAAACAGTTCCTGCACCGTGACCTGGCCGCCAGGAACATACTGGTCAGTGACGACATGGTGTGTAAGGTGTCCGACTTTGGTCTGGCTCGTGACGTCATTGACAGCAGGGAGTATCTCAGCAGAATGGAGGTATGGATGCGGTACAAGTGTTTCTAATTGAATGATTTATATTAAACATATTTACACGCTTATCGATTGCTAAAAACCATTTGCAGCATTAATGGACGTAGTACGTATGTTTGACAAATAAATGAATACTGCAGCATGAATTAGTGATGGAATCCAATATGCGCTCAAACGGCGTCTTACAAAAGAAACATCTATCTCCAGTCAATCTTTTAAATTAACCGCCGCGTCTTATATACCAGAACCCTCTTCCTTTAATTGTGCGCACCAATATTTCTCATTCAACTTTTGGAATTCTTATAACTACACTTTGGATATTTTTTTACATTGTGATTGAACATTTAGAAGGAAAATCAATATAATTAAATCTATATTCATTAGACTCCTCTGCCTATCCGCTGGATGGCACCAGAATCCATCTCTGACAGTGTGTATACCACCAAGAGTGATGTGTGGTCGTTTGGCGTTCTTCTCTGGGAGATTGTCACTTTGGGTATGATACAAGTGTTACTAGCCAATGTCGCTGCCTGATATACAGGGTTGCTACTTAATATGGAATATTTTCATCATTGTTATTTTTGAGTGCTGATTAAATTTTTTTGGGCTTGAGTCATTAAAAAAGTATGTCACTGAGTGATAATAACATCCAGCCTTCTGTTGTGAGATATTTTGGTCAATAATATCAAATCTAACATAAGATGCCATTCAAAAGAAAGGAATACCCCCAGAAAAACATATCATTGATGTCAGTATTAACTTTAAGATAAAATATTAAAGAAAATGAAAGCCTCCGGACAGTGATATGTTACACAGTCAAAGAACTCACTACAGTTAATCATGAAAAGTCAGTAATTGCGGGTATGACCTCCAGCAGCCTCTTGCAGCGCCCTCATCCTACATGGCAGCCCCTGTGACACGTTTTTTAGACTTTAGGTGGGGTATCATTCCACGCAGTGATATTTGCCTGTCGCAGTTCATCACTATTTACCGGTCGAGGACCATAGCTATTAATAGTGTGAATTACTTCCACCCACAGATTTTCAATTGGATTCATATCTGGAGAGTATGAAGGCCAGGACAGTTGCTGAACCCATTGGTTTTGAAGAAAAACAGTGATTCTGCGGCCTCGATGTGGGGTTGCGCAGTCGTCTTGGTACACAAAGTTGTTCCTGAAGATGACTCTTACCAATCGAAGCATTGTTTGCAGTAGAATGTCTCTGTAGGAATCCTGGATGAGGTTGCCTCCTAGAAAAACCAACTGGTTCTGGGCACCGACATGAAATGCTCCCCAAACAGAGACGTTATCCTCCCCTGCTTGCACCCTAGGCAGTACACAATCATTATTTTATGCCCCTCGTACACGTCGGTGGACACGGATTCGACGGTCAACCCTAAAAAATCCATATCTGGCCTCATCACTGAAAACGACGTGATTCCAGTGTTTTGGCTGCAAACGCACGTGGCCCCCAGCCCATTGCAGACGTCGCCGTATTTGACCTGCTGTTAACAGTGGTTTCCCTGCTGGCCTTCGTGCAAAATAACCGGCTTGCAGTAATCTCTTGTTCACGAGGGACCTTGAAACGGGCGTTTGAATAACATTCTGCCTCTCTTTTCTGAGGACACTGGTTGTCTTTGTACGACCAGCACGGCGTCCTTTAAGGAGAAGGCGATCCTGTCTTCTTGGTGTGATACGCGGACACCCTGGTCGAGGTAGTGGAGTAGGTGCCTCTGTTGCATCATGTCTTTGGAGGACTTCACAAAGAATCCCATAGTAAGCTACGTTGCTTAGCTGTCGAACCATATCTTCACTAAGGTACCTGCCAAGTTTCAGAGCGATCCCTTTGTTGCTTCTCTAAACACACTCCAAAGATTGACCAAACCCATGCGTTTTTACACAAGGGCAGAAATTGCCGAAAAGACCACCCCTCACATTTCTGACCACAGAACATGCAACTGCATGCATCAATTGTTTCGAGAGTTGTGTGGTAATTAGGTAACACACCTGGCTACACATGCAGTCACACCTCAGCTTTGTGTTTATAGTAGTTATAGAGAAATTAAATATTTTGTAGAAAATGTACTCGCCAAAAAATAATATTCCATATTAAGTAGTAACCCTGTAATATTTGAAAGTCATTGAAACGGCGTAAAACAAGTCTGTCAACTAACTGTACTGTGATAATTATAAGATCATGTTCGTATATGATAATTCAAGCATGTTTAGTTTACTGTGTATATCAAATCATCTCTATTGAAAGATTCTTATCTTTATTTGTTGTAGTGAGCACCTTTTATTTTTGGAGATCATAGAAATTTGTGACTTAATCAAGAGAAGCTTTATGATTTTTGGAGATTGAATATCCCTCCAACGCCCATTGAATCTAATGTACATGTAGATCTAAAGGCGATTTCTTCTGGCCTAAACAATTTTTTTTTTTTTTAATTTCTATAACTGCTGACGTATACAGGAGCTACCCCCTACCCTGGTATTACGTCTGGACGAGAACTTATACGTGAGATCAGGTCAGGATACAGAATGGAGAAACCTCAACACTGTACACAGGAACTGTAAGTGTAGTAACAGTTGATTTGTAATGTAGCACTGAAGGTAAAATTCGAATTTACGGACAGTGATAGTGCGAAGTGGTTAAAATGTAAAAATTTATGCATGAATATGCACCTGTTATCTTGTATTGCAAGTAAAATTTTGCTACAAAATTTTTTTGATTTTATGTTGTAGATATAATTCAGCCCACAAATATCTGCGAGATTCCCTCCCTTTTTTGGGGGGTGGGGGGTGGGGGGGCAAAACATATTTCTGGCCGGATAAAAGGAATTAGAAAGTTTCTATAAAACCCGATTGCTGAAATTCCAAACTGAAAAATAACGAAAATGCGTACATCTTATATGATACTTGTATGTTTAGGTACAATATGATGATGATGTGTTGGGAGGAGGAACCGACAAAACGCCCAACGTTCGACAATCTTGTCACCAGTCTTAGAGACATGGCTAATGAAGAGATGAAACTTCACGTGGACGTAGACAGAGCTGCTGAGGCCGTGTACTGTGATATTGACAGCCAGCTGGTTGGGGAGATAGTTTAACGTGGACATGCCCAGTATGAATATTTTGAAATAAGGATACGTGATTGTTAACTTAATTCGACTACAACATTCAATTATTAGCTCCCAGTTGCAATTTGTTAGCTTAATAAGTATGGAATGTGTTTGATGAGTTATGAAAGCTGGTTGGAATCATGCAAAAGAACCAAGTTACATTTGCCATTTGTTCGTGCAATGCACGTATATACAAGTATATAATGACCGTACATCCCTTTTCTTTGCGGCTTCCGTGCGGAGTCAGGCGGCAGCCGTGCGCACATTATCATTATCAAGTGGATTCACGGCCTCCGTAAATCCTATGATTGTATTAAGTTAAAACTTTTGATTTTACTTAAACGTAAGCCCTAAGCCCGTAGCAATATCGTCGATGGCATTACACAGTCCTACATGGACATGATGATGGTTCAACCTCCAGTATTTTTGAGAAACGGTGAACCACAGGTTTATACTGTGTTTTTATAGCTATTGAATTTATTCCAGCAGTGCGCCTAATCACGTACTTCACTGCACTGTAGACATTAGGTCAATGCACTGATAGATTCTATACTACGTAGACTACATTGTATACTCTGTATGTCACAAAGAGGATATAAATCACATGAATAACGGTAAATATCACAAACAGGCCTACCCAACTACCAGACTCGGCACCTAAGGATCCTGAATTAACCGGTATATCGGACCATGCTACCCGTTTTCAAGGTGTGTGTCAGATCGCATTTCGGAGTATCATACCCCAGAATAAATTTTGTAGCACGACTGCGGGCTCATCCACGCTCGGCTGAACAACCTGAAACTGTACTCTTACTTTAGAGTACTCTATTTTATTGTCTCTATGGGGGTATATGGGGACTTTACGACATTCGGTTTGAATGTTTTAACCACTTTTGATAGGGCTTTTTTGCATTGTATTAGATTAATGTGGCAGTCTTAGGTTCATCTAGGTGGCTTTCAAATTTATGCGCCCGGTTTTAAAATCATATAGCGATTTTACGACAATCGTTTACTATCCAATCAAAGTGACAGCCGAGCATGCCAGGGCTCATCCTGTCGGTGTTCTGGCTGATACTCCGAAATGCGATCTGACACACACCTTGAAAACGGGTAGTGTGGTCCGATATACCGGTTAATTCAGGATCCTTAGGTGCCGAGTCTGGTAGTTGGGTAGGCCTGACAAATTGAATCTGAAAATTGAATGTTTTCGCTGAAATTTTCAATTTGAATTGTTGATCTCGACCAAAGTTATGCTTGTGCCTATACTTATGATACGAGTTTAGAATAGTTTGATCTGTATTTTATTAAGTGCATATTTTACGTGCATCTTTTTCGCCGTGTGGGACTGTATAAGACCCACATTTTTAATTCTGTCTATATCTCTTAGATTTTTTTTAAATATGTATATATGTATTTTAATAAGATTGAGTTTTAGTAGTGTAAATTTTAAATGGTTTCCAATGCGAGTTTATGATTTAAATATTGTAGTCATTTTAATGATTTTAGTATACCAGCCATTATTGTAAGGCGCCTTGAGATAGAATATGTAAGGCGACATATAAGAATCCTACATTGTATTATTATTATTATTATTATTATTATTATTATTAAAAACAATATTAAAAAACTGCGCGCTTCATATCACAGTGACAACTTTACACCATGTTTTAAAAATGAAAGCTTTTTCATTAGAAATATGATATATGAGATGAGATTTTGCTACATGTAGGTCTTAATATATGAATAATTTTCCAATTTTTAGTAGTGCATAATGTCCATTTTGAGATATCAGCACACTTATGTGCAGTTTTATATACATTACATGCAACTCTGAATGACACCTTTAGATTATTCTCTGTTAGTTTGCTTCCATCCTACATTTCTTTTCATCAGTAAGTGTCTGTATATTTATATTGTAACAGAATGGCGGATCCAGGGAATAAAGCAGTGACATGCCCTAATTCCTATATAACGAAAAGAGTTACAAAACTTGGCAATTTTCCATCCCAGTGTCCAACAAACCATAGATTAATTGTCCTTATCTACTATATTTGCCGAGAAGAAGGTTGATTTTTGTACATTTGTGCCCCCCCCCCCCCCAACACACACTCACACAGAGAGAGAGAGAGAGAGAGAGAGAGAGAGAGAGAGAGAGAAGGGCAAAAACTCTGGATCCGCCAGCGAAAAAGCACTACAAGTACGAGTGTCAAATGTGATTTTGCAATTGCAAACATTACATGATGGTTTTCCCGAATTTCACATAAAGAATTACGAACAATTTGACAATAAAGCACTTTCTGTCCATTGTTGAGATTTTGCTGATAAATTTTTGGTTCGGTAATCATACTTACATCATTGGCTTCGTACTCAGTACGTAAGTACTGCTTACACGTCTCGATTTAACGAAGTGCATTCTGTGCCAAAATGATGATTAGCGTGTAACTTTTTTATCAGCATTTGTGTTCGTTTAACTTAAAGACGGAATTGCCTCTTTGCTAACATATACATGTAGTAAATATTTAGGAATATATTCAAAATTAGGAACATGCAAATGTTACTGAACCAATATTCATTAACAAATAAACGATTTATCACAAGAATGCAGACAAAAACATATGCATTATTTTTTTATAAAAAGCTGAAAAAACACGCTTGTTTTGGCACAGCATGAATTGTCAATTGTCAGTTTTCATATGGCATCGTAACTAAACCATTTTAATTTATCTGGACTTGCACCAAACGTATTCTTGGATTTTCCTCATTATTTCTATTTTAACAAATGAACATCGATGAAGTACAGTAGCTTACCAGACGTAAGATGTTCAAATTTATCATAAAATCGTTGCTTATCAAGCCCCATTGCCAGGTACCTGTAAAAATACGAAATTAACGTGGTTAGTTCTTCTATAGCTGTGCGTCACATTTAATAAAGGGAAGGAGGGAGCACAAAGTTAGCCGCAACTGGTTGTGATCCTTATATCATCACAACTATCGCAATTTCTTCATAATCTGAGCCAAGATTTTTCAACTGTTATAATTAAAAGGAAAATCGATTAGTGAATAATTTCACAATAAACAGAGACCTTTTTACAGACAAAATTTTAATAACATCAAAGTTGTAATAATTAAACATTTTGGGGTCACTACTTTTCATCGACACCAGACCTTTCAAGTTTTTTTATCAGCTGTTGAAGGCCTACAATACATGTAAGCAGATTATTAGTTCCGCATATATATTCACTTTAAAATTCAGCTTTAATTCAAAACAAAAAGCGTCGCCGGGGCCATTTTCTTTCATGTTTGTCGACCGGAATGGATGTTATTTTTACAATGTATTTGTCGACAATATTTTCTCCTTATATATAAGTTTACAAGTAATGCTGTTTCAATAATCGAAAAAGGGAAGATATGAATGTGAAAACAGTGTCATTGGATCTCAGTTTTGATAGTCAAAAAGTTTTCAATTATGATATATTTATTCATATATTGATTTACCTGTTGACTGTTTCGTCTGTTCACTCTGACGGACTTGATCACAACTGAATAAGCTGTTCAGCTGAGGTGAATAGGCAATAACCTGTCTTGATGATGACTTATTAGTCCTTCTAGTAATGTTTTGCTGTATTTTAATAAATTGTGACAACTTGAGAAACGAATACACGTTAACATAACATATCATTTAATTGACATTATGCAATTTCTTACGAAAACAGTTAGCAAAGAAAAGTCGACCATGTAGAAAACAACATCAGCTTGCTACCTTTATATATTTTATAAAGCACGGCTGCAGGAGCCTAGCAATTAAACCTCGGAGCTGAGATTCAATCCGTTTAAAGGCACGCGTGGAGTCGGGAAGACCATCAAGAATCAGCGGCATCGCTTTTGAACTGTGGTCAGCCATATTTAGTCGGCGGTTCAGTAAGCACTGGGATCATCTGTTCTGAATGGGGCCTAACTGTTTAATAGAAAACACACCATACAACTCTAATAGAATCATAACATCAAACAAGTCTACTCAATTTCCATAACCTAAAATACATGTATTTATTTTTCGATAGAAGTAACATATTTTCCGATGCAGTACATATTACACACTGTTTTAGTGTACATTTTCTACAGAAAAATAGCTTCTTAGTTTCCGCAAACAGTCACGCGGTTCTAACAAAAAGAGGACAGATCACGTTTTTCTGACCTCGGCGTACTCGACATGGGAGGCGTCGTTGAACACCAGTTTGTTGTGGCCATCCATGCCAGCTGGCTTTGTATTTCCTCTGGGACGTACATCGAGGTCGGTATACTGGAGGTCTCCTTTGTTCCCCTGTTGATTTTCCTCTTGCTCCTGCTGTAAAATTAAAATGATGTTATATTTAGTTCTATTCGTTAATTTAAATTTGTTAGATTTTCATTTCATCACTCCATTCCCCAATATCTTCTTTCTCAAACTGCTTGCGTGTAGCAATCTTTCTTTCTCTCTCTCTTTCATAAAAAGTCACTTTTCTGACTTCGGCGTACTCGGTTCTGGAGTCCTCACCAAACACAAGGTTGTTGCGGCCACCTCCACCTGCTGGCTTTGTTTTTGCTGCGTGACCTAGATCAAGGTCACCATAACTGAGGCCTTCTACGTTCCGCTGTTGCTTTTCCTCTTCTTCTTGCTTAGGAAATGATAAATATGTTCTCGAATTTTGATTGTAGTATTTACTTTTCTAAGATTATTTCCTCTTTGTTTACATGTTTATTATCATAAAAATTAATACATGTATTACCACTTTTTCTCCTCGCTGTGTGTGCGCGCACTTTCTTCTCTTTTTCGTTCAGTCTTAAATTCAGCTTAAATAGTTTTTTCGCTTTAGGCCTCCCCTTATTTTCTACGTTTATTACTCTCTCTCTCCCTCTCCCTCTCTCTCTCTCTCTCTCTCTCTCTCTCTTGCGCACACAGTTTTCTCACCATTGTCATCACGCCGTATTGGTTCTCTGCAACAGCATTTTCTTTGTCTGAAATAAACATTTGCTTGCTTTAATATATGTTATCTAGATTCTGTTGTCGACATCCGCTTCAAACAATAAACAATACCCTTTACAGTTTTTATTTATTTGGCGCTAACTCGCTATCAGGTTTTTATGGGTTTTAAGACGTGTTGTTCATATACTTTTGCCACATAAAGAAGAAAGGTAAAGACAAAAGATCTAGCTGTCTTGTGCCCCTTCTGTTTACACATACAGTATACACAGTTATGACAATGACCACGATAAAGAAGGCGGCGCCACCAGCAGCCACTCATTTAGGGCCTCCCACGATGAACCTGATGCCAGGTCTGCCCTGTAGATCACATCTACCACTACCCATTACTTCAAGAAGAATACTAACGCCATTATCAAGTAGTACATTCGAGTAGTTCCCTCTGTCTTTTTAAAGAGAAATTTAAGCTATACAAAGACATCCAATATCAACATAAACACAGGCAGCAATCATGCAGGGCGAGTAGGTGTCAGATTCATTATTTTTACTTAAAAACAAAAACTGAGAAGTGCTGCCAAGAACACATGTCGTGATTACTGTATCAAGCCGAGAGTTGTCCACCTAATAGAGGATACGCCACTGAAAGCCCCTTTCCATCTCCTTGTTTTAAATTGTTCGAGATAACCTTTCTAACTATGAAAGGCAGTCGAAAAAAGGGTTTGCTTCACAAATAGGAGCATACATGTTTTAGTCTTACCAGGTGTGAAGGTTGCGCCTGTAAAATGGGAAATTTTCAAAATAAGGGTAATTTGCAAATAAACCTAAAAATATATTTCGATACCAAAAATTCGATACCATGTCTGTAATGTACAATGGCGGAATTGGGGGGGGGGGGATCAGGGGGGTCCTGATTCCCCCCCCCCCCCCCCCCCCCGCCCCCCC
>NW_019775813.1:137463-171720 GCF_001039355.2 Lingula anatina
CCAATATCAACATAAACACAGGCAGCAATCATGCAGGGCGAGTAGGTGTCAGATTCATTATTTTTACTTAAAAACAAAAACTGAGAAGTGCTGCCAAGAACACATGTCGTGATTACTGTATCAAGCCGAGAGTTGTCCACCTAATAGAGGATACGCCACTGAAAGCCCCTTTCCATCTCCTTGTTTTAAATTGTTCGAGATAACCTTTCTAACTATGAAAGGCAGTCGAAAAAAGGGTTTGCTTCACAAATAGGAGCATACATGTTTTAGTCTTACCAGGTATAAAGGTTGCGCCTGTAAAATGGGAAATTTTCAAAATAAGGGTAATTTGCAAATAAACCTAAAAATATATTTCGATACCAAAAATTCGATACAATGTCTGTAATGTACACTGGCGGATTTAGGGGGGTCAGGGGAGTCCTGACTTCCCCCCTCCGGTTTCTGACAAAATTACACTAACATTCTCCTTTTGGAATAAGGATTTTGACTAGCTGATTTATAGTTCCTAACCGTTCCAAATGGCACCGTTTGTCCTCAAAAACACCAAAATATTTAGGAGCCCTTCAGCGGGCCCCGAACTCCACCACATGGGGGGCGAGGGTCGGCTTCGTATTCGAGGCCTGTCATTCCTAAAAATCGGACCCCCTTCAACTAATTCTGGATCCGCCCCTGATGTATAAATAGATTGTACTGAGCAGCATTTAGCAGCATCATTTGTAATTACTTTTTTTACCAGATAACAACCAAAAGCACCTGATACGAGCTCATTTAGTATTTTGGTTGACGTACACTCACCGAATCTCGAACAGCACAGTTGGAAATATTATTTGTAAAATGCATAGCGTAGGCCTACTTCAATAAAGATACACCAGCTTCATGTTCTGTTTGAATTTTACCAGGCATGCTTGCAAAAGTGGATGCCTGAAATGGTAGGTGGTGTGTGTAAATCATTTAACCATATGTAACAGTACAATAAAAAATGTTTTTACATTTGGATGCCCGCAAATTATTATTATTATTATTATTATTATTATTATTATTATGTACCGTTGTTGGAGAGAGCTCTGATATATAGGGCTCAGAACTATGTGGACTTGGTGAAGATAGATGAAAGGCTTTTCAAGGCCCTAACACGGTGCATTCCTGGTGAAAAATACTAGTTGTGGACTAGTTGCTGGGTATTTTATCAAAAAGTGCAAATGACTTCAGGAAATTACTAATGTATGATTTCATTCAGTTCAACAATCGGTGATCATCTGGGGAAAGGTACATGTATTTTACCTGACTTTCAATTTCAGTTCAAGTCTTTTAGGATTTAAGTGCCATTTTGAGTTTTGTTGATTGCCTTATTAACGATCTCACATACAGGTGTTTTCTTTTTTCATTTGTATGAAATGCACAGATAAATAACCGGACATTGCCACATGATTAAAATTCCTATAGTTCATTAACTATTTTCAAAGTCTGATTGCACAAACCATAAAATTTCGAATTGATTTATGGTGATATTGCGAATATCCCTGTTATTATCATAAATTTTGATCAGCGATGTTCACTGTATCATAATTCTCAAGTTTAAATTGTTTCTGTAAATTTTCTTTTGTACATGTATGTGTTCATTTGTATATTTTATCTTTAAATTTTCCTTTGGTATCTTCGTTAATAAATTTTTTCAATAAAATATATCTACCTTTTATGCAAGCCTTCTGATCGTACTGATACATTGGCATTATTATATATGATATCAAAAATAGCATGAAACAATCGGGAAAAAAACTCATTAGGTGTGTCAAAGCTTTGTGCATTCTATAACTCAACAATCGTAAACAGAAAGGCGAGCACAAACGTGTAGTCCAAACGTTATAGGTACGTAAAGCAATTAACTTTCAGACAACCAGCTTACTTTAGTTTGCAACTTCAAATATAACCGACTCACTTAAAACTCGGTGGTCAATATGCTATTTGCAGGTACAAATTATTATCAAACTATCAACAGCGCCACTCGACCTGTATTTGTTTCCCCAGGTCATTCAAACACACTGGGGGCTTAATCCACTTCAGCGACCAATGAAAACGCGTCTTCGTCACTTGTCGCGTGCCCTTTATGAATAGTGAAGTCGCGAGGTCACATTCCACACTCTTTGACCTTTTTGAACTATCATCGAACAAATTTTCACTGATATCGGCTGTGGTAGAGAAGCCTGGATTTGAGGCGTTGAGACAAACGCACTAGAAGGTTCCGATGTCTACATTTATGACATTCTCCAGTATTTATAGTAATAATAATATGCGAGTTGGAATCTAGTTGCTAATATTCCATTAATATGGAGCATATTAAATCTAGATGTTTCAAAAGCGTGTTAATTTTTATCAGTGTAATTCAATTGAGAATGGCAACGACAATATGTATTTCAAGTCAAGGTATCCATGCAGTATAACACCACACGTACCGTATACCCCACATATGAAAACATGCTAGATCCTTGAGAATTTTTTTTTTTTTTTTTTTTTTTTTNAATATCATCCGTCAAGGACGTCATTATATTTGAATTTTTATATAGCTCCTGAGACGACATTCAGCGGTTTTCAAGTCGCACATTTGAATGTTCAATGAAAATGTTGGCAGCTGTTCAATGGTTTTGTGCGTCATAGTTTTGGGGTTTTAATGTACAATTTGATCTTTGTCAACCCCCATAGTAGTTGACAATGTATACCTATTCCAGTAAGCTGAGCAGAATTCTTTTTTCTTCAAACAATTATCGATTTTTCTTCCTAAAGCGCGCTATATGCTATTCTGCCTTTATTATGTATTATATTGCTGGTAAAGCTGGGGGTCACCTTTAAGGTGAAGGTCGTTGTCGTTGTTATGGGAGAAAAAAGGAAGTGGTTCAATTGCTTTCGGAAATAATAAAATACATGGCTACAGATTACTAACTCTAGATGAAAAAATCAATATTCCTGTGTTGTGTGGATGGCATACTGTTATTACCCACCACCCATATGTTATCAAATCTATGTCACCGTTGATGTTTGTGTCTATGTTATCGAATTTAGGTCAACACTGATGTCTGTGTCCTTATTATATAAACATACTGGTACAGAGCAGCAACATGATATCGATATGTTCTTCTTGGAAGGTTTGATAAAAGCTGCAGCTGTGCACCTTGTGGTATCATTGAGCAAACACGTTATATGACATACTGAGAGTCATACATTGAGATCACCTCAGGTGTTTGCTTGTGATAAAAGGCAACGAGGAGGCGCCATTTTAATCTTCATGATAAATTTGAATTTTTGTTTTTGTCAACTGTAGAGGTCTACTTTTTAAAAATAATATATATAGTTTAAATTTATGTACATAACGGTCTTGATGTGATAAAGAAGACTGACAAAAATTATCTAATTCATATTTCTAGGTACTTTCAGAAAAAAATGACTTAATTTTGACGTACACGGCTAATTATAACGAAAAAAAGAAATGGGGGGATGTCTTTCTGCAAATAACTTTAACCTTGCGATGCTTTGCTGTATTTCAATAAGTTGTAATAATATGAGAAACACATACACGTTTTTAACATGGCATATCATTTATTTGACATTAAGCATTTCAATACAAAAAACAATAAGCATAGAAAATTCGGCCAGGTAGAAAACAACATCAACTTGTTTCTTTTATGTATTCTATAAGGCACAGCTGATTATAATTGAAATAATCTTATAAATCCTGAATATTAATGACACTAAATTAAGGCGAATTTAATTATTTTAATGATTCTAAAAAATGACCCTAGGAGGGGGAGGCGGGGAGGGCAGAAGACTCACCCACATACCCCTATACCACCCCACTTGCGTAAAATACAGATTATCCACACTGGTCCTACTTGGCACTTATAAAAAAATCTATTCTGTTGACAGTCAGCTCCGCACATAATACATATATAATACCTAAGTTAAAAACTTTCGAGCACCTCTGTAGCCTTCGACCGGGAAGTAAATATCAGTCAAATTACTCACTCGATAAAGGCGTTCTTGGCAAACAACCAAGCAAATTGCATGTAGGCTTTGATTTTTCAGCAACGACCTAATAAAACAGCAAATAGTTTTCTTGTGACTCTACATGAACAGCTGGTTTATAACATTAGCATCAGAAGGGAGAATGGCTCGGGGAGGAGGGGGAGGCCTGAGAATGCCACCACGCTTGTGTCAAAAGGGGGTAGGGTGGAATGTGGGAGCAATGAAATAAGAAGGCAAATTTTGAATGCATTACCCCGTCCATTCTCCCTTTTATTTAATAAAATGACAATTCCCTACTGAGAAGTCTTGAATTTTGTGACCCTGCATAATTTGCCGATATTACGATAGGAGTCATATTAACAATTTATTTACTTTACAATTTATATTAATATGCAGAGCAACAATAGAAAAATCAACTCATTCTTCTTTCATCGGAATGTAATGTACTTTATCATTTCGAAAAAAATTACATATCAAAAATATCAATACTGTTATATATTATCACATGATCAATAAACACCCAAAGTAATAACATGAAAACCTGACAAAACGCCCACATTTATTATGAACATGAAAGCGAAAATTGAGTCACCTACTTCATTTTATCTATCCATCCAGAATTAGTCATACTTCTCATTAAATGGAAAGGGAAAGGAGAAGCACCAACTTAAAGTGATAACATAGCACAGTGTATAAATTGAAAATAAGTTTCCGTATCACATGCACATGCACAATATCCCACAAAACAGAATTGTTACCCGTGTTGAAGGCTTGTCGCGCCGTCTACAATAGATAATTGCAGTACGCGGTAGACGCACACGCTGTTAGGCACGTGATCTTTAACGAGCACACCCTAATGCTAATTGTGTGTAAATTTGGTGACATTTGATAGCGCCTTTTCTATTTAATAGACATTTATTTACATCTGTAGAAGTCCCAGTGAAACAGTGGATTTGAGGGGGTACCTCTTACAAATTTAACTAAATGGTATAAAATGTGTATATTTTCACCACTATTTTGCATTTTTTAACCATTAATCATGTTAGACACGGTATCTGTAATAAAAAGCACTATTTTTAACAATTTACAGCTGTGAGGTGATCATTTGTAAATAAAAGTACATGGAAATTGGGGTGGGACAACCTTTTTGACCAATGCTGTATATATATATATATATATATATATATATATATATATATATATATATATATATATATATATATATATATATATATATATATATATATATAGACCGAAATCATGTCAGGTTTATATGCAATTAATATTCAGACAAACCTGATGGCAAAATCATCTGATATCCATAGATATATTATCAGAGGGTTGTTACTTCATGAAGGTTGATGTTTGGAATGCTTTCGAGATATTTTGAGCTGAGATGACTAACAACGAGTTTGTGATATTGTTACGTACTCTAACAGAACCTTGGATACACATAAGCAAATATTTCTATTGCATCAATAAAGGGGTAAAACGTGTAAGGATGTTGACACTGCAAAGCTATATTCCCATTTAACTTAGTGATATCTCAGTATAATTGTCTATAACGGCGTTTTATGTAGCAAAGGCATCTAAATTCGCTTGTTGTACAGTCATAACCAGATCTCGGAAGCCTAGGACTCCCCCTCCCCATTCCCCTTTCCAATACAAATAAATACATTTAATTCCCTTCCAGTTCTTTCTTATATTTGAGAGGGGGTAAGGCTCATACTAAAGAATATTGTAACCGGTTTATGTATATTCAAGAGGTTGTGCAAAATATCTGAACTTAAAGTCATAATAACTCTTCGTTTTGGCCAAAAATTGGATTTTCCTGGAAAAATCGGCAATTTTCCCGTACTTACCAATGGCCAACGACCCCATTCCTGCATTCAAAGTTAATCCAGGTTTTTTTTCCTAAACGTACGGTTTTTTGTTAAAATTTCTTAAGAGATTTTAACTGACGGAGCTCTCTCTGACATTGCAAAGTCACTGGTGACCTACTTAAAACCGCGGGAAAAGCAGACAACACCAACACTATATAAGATTCATGAGATATATTCGTCTTTTTGTTAAAAATGCATTTATATCCACAATGTGTGCCATTCTGGGCTTTTAGTTATCCGACGCACTGTACAAAAACTCGCAACTTACGTCTGAGGGTTTCCCGCCATGTTATTTTGGTCTCGAATGAACGCGAGAATCCGCGTGACAACATTACGTCATTAGCAACAAATGCACTTGTCGACCGGAAAAAAGGGATCGAAAGCCCTATTGACAAGCACAGATTTTAGTTTTCCTACAATAACGGCCGTTTTAGTGGTAAAATACAATAGAATATATTTCCATGCGTTGTTTACGATGTATTTCATGCGGATTTTTGAATCTCAAAGGAAGAGTTATTATTGCTTTAACTGGGAATATCCTTAAAATATACTGACCCTCACCTATCTACAGGTCCCAGAGTGTGTGTGTGTGTGTGTGTGTGTGTGTGTGTGTTTAACCATCTCTTGTTGGGATGGTTGATTCAAATCATATCAAGTTCCAGAGAAAGGTTACTTCGTGAAATCACCTTGCAATTTGATATAAAATTATGAAAAGAGTTTACGGTATTTTCAACATAAAGTGAATTCAGTCGACTTCAAATAATTTTGTAAATCAATTCAAATAACATATAAATCCAAAACTGTGTCAATGCATTCGTTGTGAAGCGGTCGTAAAGCAATCATTTCATCCGTACTCGATACGTTATTGATCAACACCTGTGGTATCACTAAGGTTATCTGGTTACCATGGAAATGTCAGCGGGAGGCCAGCAACACACATAACACTACACACAAGAACCGACAATATCTAAAGATTAAAAAATACAAAATTCTAATCTTAACGTCTCACTTAAATGAGGTCAGAATGAAGCAGTGTACCGGTATGTTAAAGAAATAAAAACTCGAGCGTGATAACGATGAATGTGGTGTGAATGGCGTGAAGACATTAAAATTCGAAAAAGGCATTTGTCAAATACCCCAGAAAGAAACCCAGTTTATGAATTTGTTGGTCCTAAATTAATCGCCTACATTGCTATCCGTCGAAACTGGTTATAAAAAACGCAATCTTAACACTTTAATTATGACTTTAAGCGAACAGCATTATCTGAAATATTAAATCTACTGTAAACGTGTAACTGTTTTACAGAAAATACAACATACAGTTCTATCAAGCTAATTGTTATTTTTTCCTTTGATAAAAGATAAGATACTTTCTGACACAGTACATATCCCTCGCTGTTATTAGTCTGCATTTTCTACAGACAATTAGCTTTTTAACTCCCGCAAACAGCAACGCGTTTTTTTTTTTTTTTTTACTAAAACGGGACTCATCACGTTTTCCTGACTTCGGCGTATTCGGTCCTGGAGTCCTCATCAAACACGAGGTTGTTGCGTCCACCTCCACCTGCTGGCTTCCTATTAGCTGCAGGAGCTAGATCTAGGTCGGCATACTGGAGGCCTTCTATGTTCCGCTGCTGCTTTTCAGCTTGTTCCTGCTGAATAATGATATAATAAAAAATATTATAATAATTTTAATTATAATAAACATAAAATAATATTTTTTTGTTTAATTAAGATAAAGGCAGCTAAAAATATGTTATAGTTTAAGAAGATTCACTTCATCAATTTTACTGTTTTGTTTAGTTTTTAAAATGTTTTATTAAATTGTATGGCCTCAGTATCACTCTCTTCCTCCCTCCTCCCTTTTTTCTTGGGTATTCTTTCTCGGCATCTTTTTGGACATTTTCCCTGTCACTTTTTCTCTTGCCTTTTCTTTGTATATATACATATATTAATGCTGTTCTACATCTAACTTTAACCTAAATCTCATTCTACAGTCTGTATTACATACTTTCTATGTTTACTTTTGGATGAAATCAAAATGCCCCCTTTCTCTCCCTCCCTCACTCCCTCTTCCCACCTCTCTCTTTCTCTCTCTCTCTCTCTCTCTCTCTCTCTCTCTCTCTCTCTTTGTACAGGGTTTTTACCTGGTGTTTGGTTTCATCCATTGGCATATCACTGTACTGATTATCTTTATGTTCTTCGGCTGCATATGTCTTATCTGGCGAAAGAATTTTTAATTACAAGATAAAGGACACCATAATCAAGATGTACTTTGCCAATATGATAAAATTGGTTAGCGACAGTAAAAAAAAGAAAGAAAGAAAGAAAAGAAGAAGCACGAGTGATTCTGCCAAAACAAATTTGATCTCCTGATCACTTATAGTGAAACAGCATAATGCATTAAACAATCTAAACTGAATAAATATATTTACTTCAGTGAAAGAAAGTACACTGTACCTGGTTTGGCTTGCCTTTTATTTGCTGACTTTTTGTGTAGAACGATAACGATGGCGATTACGGCGATAACAACAACAACACCGACGACAATTAGAGCTATCAAAAGTTCATTGCTGATCCCTTGTTTTCCTCCAGGGTCGCTTTTATTGCCTGCCGAAAAAAGTTTTTTTCAACATATTATTCTTAATTTTATGGAATCACTTTTCGAAGGAAGGTAAGAGGGTGGGATGAAAAGGGACAGGGGGAGGGGGAGCGGGATGTACATTAGAGAGACGGTCCCTGCATGAAACCAACATATAAAGCTGCCGGCAAAATATATTCAGGTATGTGGTAAAAATAAACATTACTTTATTGGCTATAGTTGGTTTATGCATGAACAAGTGGTTTTCTGTGTGTTTTTGCATGCAGAACTCGTGCACTTATTACTGGCCCGGGCTCAGTTTCACACCCTTTATGTGATATGTTGGTATACAGGTCAGCAGGTTTTGTTTCCAGGTTGTAGGTTTGACCCACCAATGTCACTGGGGAGGTATGCTCACTCATTGGTATATCTGTGATATATATATGTGTGTGTGTGTGTGTGTGTGTGTCATGCTGTTTATTACCAGATTTACAAACTGTTTGTTATATTTTCTAAACCATATGCAATCGGATGGCCTAGTGGTTAAAGTGCCTGCCTCCGGAGCGGGAGGACTTGGGTTCAAAACCCACCGGGGACATATCGGACGTTCATAAACGGTACCTGCTGTCTCCCCGCTTGGTACTGTTGTTGCTGTTTCGTTTTACAATGAGCCAAGGAGTCAAAAATTCCTTAATATGGGGTCATGGCACCCTGAGCTTCAGAGATAACTTGACACTAACCTCTTCACTATAGCCTATCTTCATCGTGTCAAGTTACCTCTGACGAAAATAGTTTGACCTAGTTTATATAAGCCAATCGAATCCATGTTTCAAAATTTTTCACCAAACTTTGGTGAAAACGCTGATTGGTTGACCGCCAATCGGCAATCCTCGGCTGATTCCGCAAGCTCCATACTAACAACATAGTTATTGTCGAGTGCGGAGACATCCGAGTAGTTCCGAGTGCATAACCGTACACAAAGAAAGCATGGAGTATATCGGAATTGAAACCAGAGCAGTTTGATGCCCTGCATAATTATCTACTGAGGGATGATGTATTTTGCGTGCTGCCCACAGGTTACGGCAAGTCCCTGATATTCAGCCTTATCTTTGATTGGTTTGGATTTGAACAAAGCGCGCTTTGACTCGTTCGCGTTCATTGGCTAGATCGTTCAATGAGTCATTGAGTGCGGGCTTTAAATTTGATTGGCGGGCGGCGGGGGCAATCGAATGTGGTCAGAGGTAACTTGACACGATGAAGATAGGCTATAGTGAAGAGGTTAGTGTCAAGTTATCTCTGAAGCTCAGGGTGGGTCATGGTGACTCTTGTGTAGAGATAAATCTAGGGATGAAGGGATGTGTGAAGGGACCCTCCTGTGGGGTCTGGGATGGACTTTAGGCATCCCTGCTGTACTCCAAGTTTAGAGTCACTTGCACTCCGAATTTATTCTCAGTGTCTCCTAAAAGCGTGTTTCACAATGTTGATACAAACAGGAGAGCACGAGTCAAGAGGAAACTATGCAAAAGAAAATTGAGAAGATAGATGAATTCTTAAGGAGTTACAGGCCTTTGAACATTGCTGGCTAGGATAAATTTTCGTACATCAGTAAGGGAAATTGTATGCAAAGCGATGGCATGACTGTGATTTTGCAACATAAAATATATCATGAAAAGCATAACAACCGTTCCCTTTTGCCAAAAATTAATTTTCCTGGGATAAACGACAATTTTCCCATACTTACCAATGGTCAATGAATCCATTTCTACAATCAAAATTAGTCCTTTTTTGTAATAATTTCTTAGGATTATAGCCATCTATGGAGGTCACATGGTCCGATGACAAACTCAGATATCACAATTGCTAGAACTGCCGTTTTTTGTGTTAAAATACATTTGTATTTCTGTGAGTTGTCCACAATGTATTTAATCATTGTAATATATCAATCTCATACAAAGAGTTAATTGTTATCCCTTTAATGTTTATTTTGTTTCATACAAAAAAAATCGGCTAAATTACGGTTATGGGCTCACTTGTTGTGCGACGTGTCCCCTCATTTTGTACTGGAATGTTGAAATTATATTGACTATATTGAAATTATATTCGCCGGAGTACGGATACTCTAACAAGTCTCTTAAATCCAAATCACAATAAAAACCCTAGCTAAGGCCCACCCAACCCCTTAGGTCCAAGAAAGTGGTTCATCCATAAACTAACAAAAAGATGGATGTATGAGTGGTCAAAACAGATAAAATACCCATGTATATAACGGCTGTGTATGGAGATCATTGTTGTGATGGCTCAGATAGCAGGGCAGGGTAAGGTCAATAATATTATTAATAAACGAGAATGATTTTTCACAGATTTACACAGAAAGATTTAGACATGTACCTGGGCCAGGACTGCCACCTGTATCCCCGGGTGTTGTAACGGAGGGTGCTGCAAGAGGGAATAAATTGAAACCAGTTACGTTATTTGGTCAAAATGTTATAGTCAAGTGGAATTATAAAATTTTACTACCCAAAAATTTAACCCCTCTCTTTTTAGACTTAAAAGCTTTTCAAAATAAACAGCAGAAAGTTTAGATCTAAAATAGTTATCTCACTAACGAGCTGTTCTACTAACTAGCGTATGGGTAGGAATCTTCCGAAAAGCATTTGCAATGCCACTCTTCAAATTTCAAAACAAATCTAGCTCTTTATGTAAAATGTATACCTGGTCCTGGGCTGTTATCTGAACCACCAAGAGTTGAAGTGGAGGGAGGCACTGCAATATGGAAATGAGAAGCTGTAATGATTGGGCTATTCTTTGAAGGATTCACTAACAGAGTAAAGAAGAACACCCGTATGGACATATGCTGATTATAATCATGCATAGGTTAATCGGTGATTGAGAAAAAAAGAAGAGATATGCAGGGCATGTATTTGTATTGCACAAATCTGATAAAATACCTTGCCAAATGTCCATGTATCAGTGATAAACATGGGATCATACCTGAGGTAGTAGTTTCGGATTCGGGCAAGATCACATAGCTACTATTCACGGATCCCAGTGGATTTGTACCGATGCAATAGAAGCGGTCCTCGCTGGTTACTGTGCTGTTTTTTGACGCAGAGCGTGATGACGGTGAACGCAGAAGAATGTTGTTTGTATTTCGAATTTGTATGTCCGGCACCGGTATTCCTCCTGTTACTTCGCACTTAAGCTCGTACGTCGTGTCATTGATATGTGTGGTATTTAAGGTTGCCGTCTTGGGTGATTCTAAGAACGAAATTATGCACCATTTACCATAACCAGTTTTCTTAGCGCATAACGAATAGAAACTTTAAAAAAATATATGAACAAGAACTCCTTTGAATTCCGTTTGCATAATTTTAAACACAACCATCTAAAAAGTTAAATAATATACATGACAGTGTGTGCTGTCTTCATTTCCGTCTTCAAATCTTCGTCTCTATTCTCTTAATCTAATGTCATCTGTTTTAAAATGTAAAAGATTTCTCCAAATTACGATTAAGAAAAACTAATAAACTATTAAAACAATAATAATGTTTGCTGGAAATGCCATTTAGTACATATTGGTTTATGGGCCAAAGGCTTCTGTATAACTTAGTTTTAATATTGTCACCCTTTGCCCAAAAAAAAATGGTTTCTCAAACCCGAGTACCCACGATCACCGTTTGAACGCCCATTTAATGACATCACAAAGTAATCCAAAAATCTGCCAGAGATTTTTCTTTAAAGTATTACTTCAGATTTTATCGTTGACAAAGCAAAATAATGAAAAGCTCCACACAAAAACATTTAAACCAAAATGACGGCACGGGACTGTAGCCCATTCTTTCGTGGTCAACTCTGCCGATTTTCATAATAAAATCTCGCTCAGGGGATTGCTTTCTTACTTCAAAATAGAAAGGTTTTAAATTGACGATAAAAGCTGTGAGTTGCCTATGCTTATTCATTCCAACGACAAATAGAAACGCCGATATTTTATATTTATATTTCGAGGATTTTTAATTGTTTTAAATCAGCACAAAGATAGATGCATCATTGATTGATTAGATGCGGGAAAAAAGCTTATTTTGGTATCTGGATGATAATAAAGGGTCACAATACCCTAAAGTGAGCATTCTAATTTTCTTGTCATTTAAAGTGCATTTCTATATTTAATCATTCCTGCTGCTCAAACCTTAGTGAGAATGTACGAAAGTAATCGAATAATTAAGAAAAGTTTGAAATTAACATTAATTATTACCGACGCTACCATGACTATTCCCTGTCTAAACTTAATCTACCCTCTATATAATTTTAGTAAGAAGACTACATAATTATAGTTATAGCCTGTGGTATGACCTGGAATTCGGAAATAAATCAACCTGTCACTACACCACTCTTTGCTTTTGAACGACCTCAGATTTTTGATTAATGACACCATTTAGTACTCCAAAACCCTGCCAATGATTCTTTTGAAAGTCTTCGCTCAGATGTCATCGTTGATACAATAAAATAATACCCTTTTAATGAAAATCCGTATTTAGGGGCTCATAACTCCATAACAAAAACATTTAAACCAAACGGTTGTAGCCCGTACACTTGTGGTCAACTCTGCTTTTTTTCCGTGATGAAATCTTGTTCAAGGACGAGGGTTTCGCCCTATGCCGATTGCTGTCTCACTTCAAAGGGTGTTAAATTGACGATTAAAGCGTTAAGTTGTCTATGCTTATACATTGCAACGAAAAATATAAACGCCGATATTTTATATTTAGGCCTAGGGTTTTTTATTGTTTTAAATCAGCACACAGATAGATGCCTTACTGAATAATTATGTGCAGGAAAAACCTCATTTTCGGTATGTGAATGATAACAAAGGGTTACAATGCCCTTAAAGTGAATTTTGTTTCAGGTCAAAACAAACATTTTCTGAATTTAAAAGTGGTTAACAGGCTTTCAAAAGTTACTAGCCATACCTGCTCAAAACTTACCTCCAACGATAGTTTCAATATTTCCGCTGAACTGATCCCCCGCATTATCGATATCTATTCGCCAGGTATAATTCCCGCTGTCATTGAACTCAGCATGTTCTATCACAACGGCGAAGTAGGTTGTGGGAGACCTAACGTTGCGAAATTTGACGTCACTTCTTGACGCAAAATGATTTGAAAAATTTTGGCGAATAACATTGCCAGGAAATTCAAAGAAAGTAAAAACGTGGCTGGTGTTATCTGTTCCATTCACATACAGGTCTGCAGCTAGAACGTAGCCGCTTTCTCCAGTCAATGTGTAGTTGCAAAACAGAGTCACCGCTTCTCCATTTTGTACGAAGATGCGGTGTGGAATAGGCGGAGAAATTGTAAATCCTTGAACACCTGAATTCAATAAATTCGTGATAAAAGTCTTGGTATTAATTTTTTAATACTGTTGGAAATTTAAAAAAGCAATTTGTAATACTCGTCTCTTATATCATCAACCGGAATATGGTTTTGAACGTTCATGTCGGTTATTGTAAATCTAACTGCATAAAAATATTATTATCTCAAACCATTCATAGTCCAGAGGCAAAACTTCGAGCAAACAAAGTATTTTTGGAGATAAAAATACTATCCACAAATTTTAATTTAATGTGCCATGTATGCAAAATAAAATGCGTAGATCAATGAGTAAAATTCGACATAAAAGTATACAGGAGTTTCCTATCGTATCAATCGGATCTGATCAATCAGTTTCCCTCCCCATGATGACATATTATGTTTTTGATACAAATAAGCGCCGTTACCTTTGGTTGTTTAAAAACAATATACTCGCATGGATACTTACATACTGCATGTAACAACACAATACAGTAAAGCGCCAGATGCACAGTCGCCATGATGTGTACTGCTCGGTAATCTCGTTGGCGGTGACCTTCACATTGATTACTGGTACAGGGTATCAGAAATAAATGGGAACAGTCCCATTTTTCATTTTTCAAATGGAATTCAAGGAACACACTATACAATCGAAACAGATTGGATATTACCGGATATATGAAAAAATTAGGGGGAAAAGCCAGAACCGTTTTACTAAAAGCAGACAGATAGAAACACATTGATTGTATGGGGAGGTCGGGAGAGAAGTTTACAAATTCGGGAAACTCCGGACGTAATCAGGGCAGTAGGTCTTCCACAGTAGTATTTGCACTGTTATTACTACAATGGGAAAGAAAAGAAGTGTGTAATACTTCATGAACGTGAACATCATCTATCATATAATCATCCTGATTATCAGCCACATAAAAGCCACAGTGTAAAATGTACGGCTTGGGAACGGATGCAGTGCTTTGCCTTTTGTATTACCATACGATAGGATCCCTAAAAGGTATGTCGCCTACTTGAAAAAAGAAAAGATAATAGAAAAAATATTTTGACATAAAAATGTTTTCTTCCTCTTAATTCTACAAGGGGTTGAAGGAAAAATGTTGTCTTTGTTGCAAGTACAAATTCTGAGTTATTGAAGTCCAAGATTTTAGTGACAGTTATTGAGACAACATATACACATGTAAAAGATAAGAGGATAAGCTCAGCGCCTGTGCCATATTTTGTGAGCTCTTTTGGGACGGAGAAAACCAAGATATATACTTGCAGATTCTCCTTGTTCATATTATTTTGAATGTATTTTGAGTCTTTTCGAACGAAAAAATACAACACACCAGCAATCAGGGCATTACCTTTCACTCCCCGTGCACTATAAACTCAAGCATAAAAATATCTTATTTAAAGATTGGTGACGCCTTAAGCAATTATCAGGATAACCACACCTGGTGAGAAAAAAATGATCATTTTTGTGCCAGTGTTTCTACATTCCACACGTCTAGGTCAAATCCAGGACCACTACAGAACTCGTACCTGCTGCCTCGTCTTTGCTCAGCAATCGGTATTTAGAAGATGAAACAGAAAGCAAACACCTGGTTAAGTTAAAATTCTGGTAATTATTTATATAAATCCCACATATCCATCAGTCAGAGTTGCACATGCACCTGTATGTTCTTTCGCGAGGAGTGGTTGTTTCATGCCATTATTAAGATTGTGAACATGCACATGTATATACAGTATACTGCTAAAAAGAATTTAGTGAACAGCGAAATATTGAACCATACCTATTTTTTTTAAAATTTAGCAATTCTGTGACTAAGTCATCATTCTGCAAAGGAAGTTATCTATACCTCAACTGTGCTGTAATAAAAATAAATTTTGCACTTGTTACAAGTTATAATTATGAGAATAAGGTTCTGGGCAAAAGTATTTGGCCTCCTAACTTCCTGGGGGTTATGCGCGGGTGAAATTTGAGGTTCTGATGAACAGAAAGCGTGCTTCCAATCACTCATGTAAATACCATCGTGACAAACTCACTGCAAGAGCTTTGGCAGACAAATCCTCTAGTCATGCCCCAACCCCGTGGTTTTTCAGTAAAGGAAAGAGGGGCCGATATAAGTTAACAAAATACAGGCTTTGGTATGTAAATCCTTCAGTAATTCACAGGCTGGTTAACGGTAACAGGGATTTAGCCAACGAACCCAGGCCAGATGAGTCTGGGCACATTCAGAACAAGCTGATCCGCGGCTCGCTGATCTGTGGATCAGATATGGCCTCCCCACTTAAAGACAATGCCTCATAATCCCCTAATGGACTCCCCACCTGCCACATGTGCCGTTGACTCCCTGCAGGGGCACAGCAATTCAATCTGGGCTGACGTTGCTGAGCCCAGATGCTGACGTATGCTGACGTTTGCTTTGTTCCCTATGCCTGTTAAGTAAGTCCTCAGATCAACATGTTTGGTACTGAAAAGCCTCTAAGAGCTGGGTATTTAATTTTGACACATTTCCTTTTTATTTTCATTTGTATAATGATAAGTGATAGTTAAATCCAAACACAATGTACAAGTCCATAAAGCTATGGTTTATAATTATTATTTTCACGTTTTAGGTTATTGATTGTCTGATTTTCTAAGTATTCTCTACCTTCTTTTGACCAGAATATATAGAAGATTTCAGGCTGAACTCAATCTTTACTTTCTGTCTTTTAAAGGTACATATGAATCGAGGGTCGGTGGAGGTGGATTCCCAATGACACATTTAAACCACTTCTACTAGTTTCTTTTATGACTCAAAAAAATTCGACATGCCAGGGGATAAACTGAATAAATCACTCGATCACCCAAAAAACAGCATAAAAAGAGCTTTAGGCTGCTCTTTTCTTTAAATTTTGGTCACAAATTTAACCTACTTATCTGACCTACTTTTCTGCCCCATCAATATCTAGCATAGAAAGCTGGCAGAAAAAATATCATTTTCGGGAAATATTAAGCAATGTTTTTTGGTAATTCTCTTAGTTATATTATTTGAAACGGAATGCTGGCATTTGGTTGACACTTGCGGTAAAAAATATCCATCTTTAACCTTTTTTCTTTATTTATTTGGCGAACCAATATTCAATTCATAATTTTTCACAGTGCACATTGTCCAGTATCCAATAACCATGAATAATCGTTAAATTATAAAAGATCTGTACGTGTCCACTTCTTTCAGGTGTTCAAGGATTTACAATTTCTCCGCCTATTCCACACCGCATCTTCGTACAAAATGGAGAAGAGGTGACTCTGTTTTGCAACTACACATTGACTGGAGAAAGCGGCTACGTTCTATCTGCAGACCTGTATGTGAATGGAACAGATAACACCAGTCACATTTTTACTTTCTTTGAATTTCCTGGAAATGTTATTCGCCAAAATTTTTCAAATCATTTTGCGTCAAGAAGTGACGTCAAATTTCGCAACGTTAGGTCTCCCACAACCTACTTCGCCGTTGTGATAGAACATGCTGAGTTCAATGACAGCGGGAATTATACCTGGCGAATAGATATCGATAATGCGGGGGATCAGTTCAGCGGAAATATTGAAACTATCGTTGGAGGTAAGTTTTGAGCTAGGATAGCTACATGTAGTAACCTTTGAAACCATTCTCTAAAAGAAAATTAAACAATTAATCTAATTTTATAACTTTTGCTCCTGTTTTGGCGTTTATTTAAATGTTTTTTCACCGAATGTCATGACAAATTTCCATTATAATCATTATAGCCATAACGAACTAGCACATATGTAAAATTTTGTTCTTAGAATCACCTAAGACGGCAACCTTAAGTACCACGCCTATCAGTGATACGACGTACGAGCTTAAGTGCGAAGTAACAGGAGGAATACCGGTGCCGGACATACAAATTCGAAATGCAAACAACATTCTTCTGCGTTCACCGTCATCACGCTCTGCGTCAAAAAACAGCACAGTAACCAGCGAGGACCGCTTCTATTGCATCGGTACAAATCCACTGGGATCCGTGAATAGTAGCTATGTGATCTTGCCCGAATCCGAAAATACTACCTCAGGTATGATCCCATGTTTATCACTGATACATGAACATTTGGCAAGGTATTTTATCAGATTTGTGCAATACAAATACATGCCCTGAATATCTCTTTGGTGTTGTTGTTGTTTTTTTTTTTTTTTTTTCAGTTAACTTGTGATTATTATAATGACTATTTAATATTCACATCAAAAGAAAAACAACATATGTCAATACACACGTTTTCATTTCTCTGACCTAAAATCATCCATAGAATACCTCAATCCTCAAGGTTTTACAAATAATTCCTTTTTGCAGTATCTCTTTCTTTCACTTCCCCTCTTGGTGATTCAGATAACAGCCCAGGACCAGGTATACGTTTTACATGTAAAGTTAGATAATAGTTCTGCAAATTTAGAATTTCATGCAACTGCATAATACTTATTTTATAACACTTTAGCAACAGCTTTTTTAATTATCTCTCAAAGGAGCGGTCCAAAAATTATGCAGTAAAATTCATAACTCTACATGTAGTTGACTTATCGTTTTTTGACCCAGGGACATAACTGGTTTCAATTTCTTCCCTCTTGCAGCACCTTCCGTTGCAACACCTGGGGATAAACGTAGCAGCGATGGCCCAGGTACATGTCTCAAACTTCAGCATAAAACTGTGCGATTTCGCCAGCTTCTAAAGGAGTAAAAAGATATCCCTGTTTTCCATTTTTATTTTATTCGCCTAACCCTGTTCTGCCATCTGAGGCATCAGAACCCCGATCACCAAACATAACTCTTATTCACATGCGCTTTTTCTCATTCGGACAACATATACTTTCATCATTTACTTACTTATGTGAGCAAAAAGGTCCACACACCACTTTCAGAACATTTAGGAAAATTGCTGTCCTCAAATCCCCCATAGAATGTTCCAATCCAAACCGCTTTTAAAACATTTCTATTTTGCTTTGCATCTTCCTTTCACTACACCTCTTGGTGGTTCAGATAACAGCTTAGGAAAAGAAATTTAGATATAAATATCATATATTTTATTGTTGTTTTCTTTTGTACAACCACGTTTCGGCAATATTCAAAAGCTACCAGTTGTCAAAAAAGTTTTAGTACAGATGACACCACACCCTTTCATCAGAAAATAAAACTTCAATTTGGATAATAATTTATCATTGTGATTTTACAGTTTTAGTATGATATACTTGATATTTATCTCAAATTTTAATGTTATAATTCTAAATAGTTGGTTGGAGCTGCCTTACATACATATTTAAGTTTTTTGTTCCATTTCGTGCCAGTGTTAATAATTAAATATATTTGATTTATCTGTTATTGTCAGCATAGTATTAACTGTACTTTGCTTCATTTTATAATATTTTTCAGTATCAGATACAACTGATGAAACAGATACAAAGGACGAAGAGCGTAAGTTTATAAACAGTTATTACCTCGAATACAATGTTCTGGTAACCACACAATTCTTCGTAGACTACCCTGCTGATTTAAGAGCCGAATTAACGTTGCAATTTCAGTGAAACCCGTTTCCTTTTCGACAATATCAAAATAAGATATTGCACTGTTAAGGTGACTCTAATTACGCGATTGTTGGTTTTGTAAAAAAAAAACAATTATTTTACACGTAAGCGTTTTGTTAGTTTATGATGCATTTGAAAGTTTCACTATTTTTTTACTTCTAGCTGATCCTGGAAAAACCGCAGGAATCGTGATTGGGCTACTCTTAGGCCTTCTTGTTGTTGTAATGTTGATAAGTTTTGTCCTGTATAAGGTAATAAGTGTGATGCTTATACCTTAACATTTAAAACGTGCAGTATATATATATATATATATATATATATATATATATATATATATATATAGACTTGACATTTAATATGGAATATTTTTTTCCAAATTATTTTTCATCAGTTTTTTCCTATTTTGCTGACTGATAAATGAAAATAAGGATTAAAATCATGTTTTAATAACTTTTATTTATCTCTTTGATGTCATTGTGACATCAGTTCATTAATAGAATTCGCCAGTGAAGCAAACAAAAATGCATTGCCTATTCTATGTCATACGACAACCATTGAAAGCGATATTTTGGATCTCCATATTTTCCAAATTATCGTCTTTAAAAGAGTTACATGCCCCACAAAGGACCCTCATGTCAGTGTCTTGTCATAGCAACGGTCGCTGTTACTCCTGACCTCATCTGGCTGCTACCAGAGCTTTATATATATATATATATATATATATATATATATATATATATATATATATATATATATATATACTGCACGTTTTAAATAAATATATATATTAGATAAAATATGCCCGTTTTATGACATTTGACATGCTACTTCCTCTAGCTTTTATTTCTATTAATACATCGAAAGAAATAATGCTATATTTTATTCAGTGACTTCAATTTGTGAGGTAAAGCTAACCAAAGGATTTCCTTAAACAAGCTGATCGGAAAGTTTGCGCATATGTCTCTCCAAAATTCCCTTTTGTGTTTTCAGAGACTGTACAAAAAGGAGTCCTTACTATCTGCCAGAAGTCTATTTCGTCAAAGAAAACAGAAAGCAACTAATACCCACGTGTACGAAATGCCTGTCTCAGATTTAGATGTATGTTGTACGAATTGTATATTTATCAAAGCTTTAAATAAAGCATTCAAATGCTGTTTTTATTAAATTCTGTAGTGATAGGTTGTATGACAGTTTCATTGACATACATAATTACCTTTTCACGTATCGCAGAATTAATAGTTGGGCTCAGAAAACGTGATTCGATCTAGAAAATTTTTAAAAAATATTTTAATCATTTTTAAACTTACAATGCCACAGAAACAAAACTCTTTATCAGTTATATCATAATCCAAATCATGCACGGTGTTTTGAATAATGCCAACATGCATTACATCTTAAACATTAGTGTGTTTTTCAGCTACAGAAAGGGGATACCTCTTCCAGGATCACAGAGAGATATTTGTAGGGTATTTTGCCTCACTGTTTCTCAATGTTTGTACACAGAACTGTACTCTTATATGTAGAGTTACATATTTAAAGGCACAACCCTACACAGAAGTATCGGCGGGTGATCACATCCGTGAACTCACAGCCAACGACATTCGGCTCCTGGAAACCATCGGGCATGGTCACTTTGGCGAAGTCTATAAGGCGATTCTGAAGAACGCCAAAACCACCAATACTGAGAAAATTGTGGCAGTAAAACTGTTAAAAGGTGCCGTTTATTAGGTTTAGTTTTATGTTGTAATATTTCAGTACATTATTAAATTAGAAACGAATTTAACACAACACGGCTGATTGAATCGCCAACCAATCTAAATCTGCCTCTAAGACACACGAAACTATACTTAATATACTCAACGCTACCAATTCCTTTTGTATTATTGGCACAAAAAATGCATGTTTGAACCAAAACAAAGACCAAATTTTAAACTACTCCATTTTATTATTTCTTTTGTTTTGCTTTCCCTTTATGCCTTTTACTTGCAATTCAGAACAATATTCGGAAGTGGACAAAAAAGAGTTTTTCAGAGAAATAGAAACCATACAGTTAGTACCAACGCACGAAAATGTGGTTGCTATGTTGGGGTACTGTAAAACAGCAAGTATGCATTTCAGTCAGTATAGGCAATGGCAATGAACGTTTCCAAAATGAAGCTAAACTGTGTATATTTTCCCTTATACCCTTTTAAACCATAATAGCTTCTTATGTTACTTGTTGCTATCAAAATGGTAGTTAAATTATAAAGAGATTAGTAAATATTAAATTTTTTGGCAGAAAATAACATTGTACTTCCATTAGATGAACCTTGCAAGCATTCAACTTTTTCAGGTCGAGCGTTCCTTGTGTTAGAGTTCCTTGGCAATGGTAACCTTAAGACATATCTCCGTAAAAGCCGCAGTAACAGCATCTATGGAAATCTGCATGGCGGAAGTGGCAAACTGACGTCACAGAATCTATTGACTTTTGCTCTAGATTCTGCTAGAGGAATGGCTCACATATCTAGATATAAGGTTTGTTGACTTTCTGACAGTCGCAGAATAGGTGGCACAATAATTTGTGAAGTAATGTAACGTTGATATAATGATATGTGAATTTGATTAAGTGTAATGCTCAGGGATAGTGTTGGCACAATATAGTTTATGGTTTATAAATGTAAAAAACTACGATAAAATGAGATGGACTCAATCACTTTACGCTAAGAAATGAGTTTTTCTTGAAATCTTTTCGAGAAATAGGGGGAATATCTGATTGCATTCTTAAACAGTTTGCACCCGTCAATAGTTGTACGTTTTAATTTGTCACCAATAGTTCCTGCACCGAGACCTGGCCGCCAGGAACATACTGGTCAGTGACGACATGGTGTGTAAGGTGTCCGACTTTGGTCTGGCTCGTGACGTCATTGACAGCAGGGAGTATCTCAGCAAGATGGAGGTAGGGATGCGGTACAAGTGGAAGTAATTTTTCTCATGGAATACTTTATGTTTTAGAAATAAACAGACGTTGATATTGATTGTTGAAAAAAAATTTGTAGCATTAATGTACGTGATATGTAAGTTTGGGAAAAAAACTAGTACTGCAGCATAAATTAGGGGTGGAATCAAAATGCGTTCAGTATTATTTTTTCACCAGACCCCTCTCCCTATCCGCTGGATGGCACCAGAATCCATCTCTGACAGCGTGTATACCACCAAGAGTGATGTATGGTCGTTTGGCGTTCTTCTCTGGGAGATTGTCACTTTAGGTAAGATGCAAACAATATCTGTTACTACAGGTATTTGTATTCATGTTTAAACAATGGACTGGTGGATATTTCTGATTATCATTTTTTAATGGTCAAATATGATTACTCAATCAGAGTTAGTTAAATATGTTTGTTAAATATGTTTGTCATTAAATTTTTATTGAAATATTTTTCTTTACAATTGTTGTTTTTTATTTTGGAAAGCTTCAGAGATAACTTGAAACAAACACTAAAGCAGCTACCCCTGCGGTTTCAAGTTAATGGAACTACATGTACACTGTTGTGTATATTTAAATGCGATTTCTTCTTATTCATTTTTATTTTCATAAATACTGACGTATACAGGAGCTACCCCCTACCCTGGTATAACGTCTGGACGAGAACTAATACGTGAGATCAGGTCAGGATACAGAATGGAGAAACCTCAACACTGTACACAGGAACTGTAAGTGAAATTCAAAGATACAGACAGGGATAATGCGAAATGATATGGATGCAAGTTCAAGAAATATAGAAATATGTCTACATGAATATGCACTATTATCGAGAACCGTACGTTAATTGAACTGTTAACGTTGTTGGACTAGTTTGTGTAGCAAATTAATTTTGATACAATGTTATATGATGTAGATATAATTCGGTCCACATGCAAATATCTGCAGTATTCCCCTCGATTTTTTTTTCTGAGGCAAGACATGTGTCTGACTGGATTAATGACATTTGAAAGTTTCTTTAAAACGCTATTGCTAAATTTCCAAACTGAAAAAAATAATGATAACTAGACTGCAACTGGATTAAGCCAGTGGCGGAGGATTCCCCTGAAAAATAGAGGTGGAATGACCTTGAAGAAAAAGGTCAATTACAAGGCCATGTGCTAAATCAGGCCTACCCAACTACCAGACTCGGCACCTAAGGATCCTGAATTAACCGGTATATCGGACCACACTACCCGTTTTCAAGGTGTGTGTCAGATCGCATTTCGGAGTATCAGCTAGAACACCGACAGGATGAGCCCTGGCATGCTCGGCTGTCACTTTGATTGGATAGTAAACGATTGTCGTAAAATCGCTAAATGATTTTAAAACCGGGCGCATAAATTTGAAAGCCACCTAGATGAAACTAAGACTGCCACATTAATCTAATACAATTAATGCAAAAAAGCCCTATCAAAAGTGGTTAAAACATTCAAACCTAATGTCATAAAGTCCCCATATACCCCCATAGAGACAATAAAATAGAGTACTCTAAAGTAAGAGTACAGTTTCAGGTTGTTCAGCCGAGCGTGGATGAGCCCGCAGTCGTGCTACAAAATTTATTCTGGGATATGATACTCCGAAATGCGATCTGACACACACCTTGAAAACGGGTAGCGTGGTCCGATATACCGGTTAATTCAGGATCCTTAGGTGCCGAGTCTGGTAGTTGGGTAGGCCTGTAAATCTGATCCCATATTCTGAGAGAGCCTATGTGGATTAGGGGAGGTGGGTCAACAAAACATCAGTTTTATCCCAAGTGAATATGTCACCTTGAAATGTCCAAATAACCTTGAAATTGAAGGTCAAGGTCAGATATGACATTTGTTTTGGGGATGTTGGGTATAGGTTTGGAGTAGTTTACTATAGTTTTTATCACAAAAAATCAGTATTTCATGGAGAAACTGACAAAGTCACTATTTCTGTGACATCATAAATATTCTAAAATCTATATTTAAAAAATGTATTATGCAATTCCTACAAAAGTTCAGTTAACATTAGATAAGACTAAAAGGCATCATGTGCATCTTAGAACTAGGCTCTGGGCCTCCCGGTTTTTTTGAGATATGGGAAAGAAACCTGTTTTAAGGCAGTTTGGCCATTAGCAATCTTGACTTTGACCTACTTGCACCCTAGTATTATATTGTCCCAAAAGTCCTTGGCCACATAGCTCTTACTTTAGGCATAATTGCAATTTCAAATTTTACAAATTTCGTCTTTAAATGCCACTGTGACCTTGAAAAGTGGGTCAAGGTCACTGTTGCTGGGTGTATAGCATATTCTGACCCTAGGCTACCTATGATCATTATTTCATTTTTTTCCAAAAAAAAAAGCGTGTTTAAAGAAAAATGTCCAAATGACCTTGAAATTGAAGGTCAAGGTCAAATTTGACATTTGATTTGGGGGTGTTGGGTATATGTTTGGGGTAGTTTACTATAGCATGTTATCACAAAAAATCAATATTTCATGGAGAAATTGACAGTCACAATTTATGTGAAATTATTAATATTTAAAAATCTATATTAAAAAATCTAATCAGTCAATTGTCAAAATTATTAGCCATTGCACTGGATAAATATCCAGGGCAACTTTTTACATCTTCCTTGTGGCTCTGTGACATCTGCTTTACCCCCTGCCGAGTGTCAACTACTTGGAGCATATCAGGCAACAGGTTGACCTTGACCTGACCTACTTTCCTAAAATTAAGTCACATGGTATAGAATCATTTTGTGACCTCACCTATGAAAGGATTTGTCAGAATGTTGAAAATTCTAGGAGATATTGCATTTTGAAATTTGCCAAATTTTCACTTTAAAAGGCTCTGTGGCCTTGAAAATTAGGTCAAGGTCAATTAAATTGGGTTGACCGGAATAACTTTTCATAGGCTATCAGTATGAATATTTTCAGAATTTTAGAAACTTTTTGACGAAAAATAAGAAGTAGAAGAAGAAGAAGAAGAAGAAGAAGAGGAACAGCAAAAACAATAGTATTCCCCTATGGGGAATCCTAATGATGGCCTTCTATTATGCTTACGGCTAATATGGTACTTGTATGTTTAGGTACAATATGATGATGATGTGTTGGGAGGAGGAACCGACAAAACGCCCGACGTTCGACAATCTTATCACCAGTCTTAGAGGCATGGCTAATGAAGAGATGAAACTTCACGTGGACGTAGACAGAGCTGCTGAGGCCATATACTGTGATATTGACAGCCAGCTGGTCGGAGAGATAGTTTAATGTGGAAATACCCAGTATGAATATTTTGAAATACTGCAGTTGGTCACTGTTAATTAACTAAATTCGACCAAAATATTTAACTGTTATTTGCCAGTCGTCTTTTGTTAGCTAAGTATGGACGAAATATGTTTGATGAGTTATGAAAATGGACTGGGATTATGCAAAAGACTATGTTTTCCATGTTATGCCACGTACGCGGTAGCCGTGCAAATATAATCAAATGGACTCACAGCCTCCGTATATTCTATGGTTTTGCCAAACTAAGCTTTTGACATTTTCAATCCTAAGCCGTACGAGATGATGATTGGACCTGCAGCTTTTTGGAGAGACGGCGTTTTCTATATAATCATTCAATTTCATTCCAGCAATTTGCCTAATCACACTGTAAACAGATCAAGGCACTGATAGATTCTGTACCACGTACACTATATTTTATATGCCACAAGTAGGACATAAATCACATGGATAACGGTAAACATCACGAACTGAATCTGAAAATTGAATGTTTTCGCTGATATTTATAACTTTTATCGGTCGATTTTGACAACGATTATACGTGTGTCTATGCAAATGATTTGAGTTTAGTATTGATTTCTGCATTTAATCAAGTGCATCTTTTACACTAGTAGGAAAAGTATAAAACTGCGTTCTTCATGTAAAAGTAACTTTTTCACACCACTGCCTTTAAAAAGATATGCATTCGTTGACAAATAAGAAATATAGGATGAGAACCTTTTTGCCAAATCTTGATATGTAATTAATTTTTCTTATTTTGATAGTGCATAGAGTCCACTTTGGGATATCAGTACACTTACATGTAGTTTTATATACGTTACATGCAGCTCTAAATGATACGAGTAATTTAGTCACTATAATTACAATTACAATAATTCCAATTCTTACAATTTTTTTTCATTTGTAAGTATCTGTATAATTACATGCACATGTATATTGTAACAGAATGGCGGATCCAGTGGAAAAAGCGGGGACGTGCCCTTCTTCTTAAATAATGAAACAAGGTACAAAACTAGGGTTTTTTCATCCCAGTGCCCAGCAAACCATAGCTTATAGCCAATTGTCCTGATCTACTGTTTTGTATTTGGCGAGAAGGTAGAGAATGTTATCATTCCCCCCTCTCCCCCGCACACACACACGCACAGCACGCAAAACTCTGGATCTGTCAGTGAGAAAGCAATGCGAGAATCAAATGTGATCTCTGCAATCAGTGGTTATGCTCATATTTACGAACAATTTGATAATAAAGCACTCACTTAATTGTTGAGCTTTTACTAATTAAATTTTGGTTCGGTAATCATACTTACAGCATTGGCTTCGTATTTACGCGCTTCGATTTAACGCAGTGCATTCTGTGCCAAAGTGATGTTTAGCTGTAATGTTTATATCAGTATTTGTGTTAATTTAAGTTAAAGACGGAATACCCTGATTGTTAACATATACATATAGCAAATATTTAGGAATATATTCAAAATAAAGAACGTGCAAATGTTACTGAAACAATATTCAGTAACAAATAAACGATTAATCACAAGAATGCTGACAAAAAAACATATGCATTATATTTTATAAAAAGCTGGAAAAAACACGCTGTTTTTGGCACAGCATGAATTGTCAATTAAATTTTCTCCACGCAACTATACGCATGAATTGTCAATTGTCAGTTTTCAGATGACGGTGTAACTAAACCATTTTAAGGAGTTGCACCATTTGCATACTTAGATTTTCCTCATTATTTTTATTTTAACAGACCAACATCGATGAAGTACAGTAGCTAACCAGACGTAAGATGTTCAAATGTATCATAAAATCGTTGCCTTGCAGACCCCATTGCTAGTGATACCTAAAAATACAAAATAAACGTGGTTAGTTCTTCTATAGCTGTGCGTCACATTCAATAAAGGGACGGGGGAGCACAAAGTTAGCCGCAACTGGTTGTGATCCTAATATCATCACAACTATCGCAATTTCTTCATAATCTGAGCCAAGTCTTTTCAACTGTTATACACATTCTTTAGGGTTAAAGATAAATCTTCATTGTTCAGTAACAAAATTAATTAACATTTACACATTTGTCATCTTACCGGTGACGTCACAATTGCGATTTTGGGGTAAAAATTTGAGAAATCGGTTTCTCAGATTTCCCTTTTACCCGAGCACCCACGATCACAGTTTCAACACCGATTTAATGACACCATTTTGTACTCCAAAACCCTGCCAGTGATTTTTCTTAAAAGTCTTAGTTCAGATAATACCTTTGTTTTATGAAATCTGTAATTAGGGTCAATCAATTCAAATAAGATATATGCAAATAGAATCCAAAACTGTGTCAAGATGCTCGTTGTAAAGCAGTCGTTAAGCAATCACTTCACCCAAACTCGATACGGAAATGATCAACGACTGTGGTATCACTACGGTTATCTGGTTACCATGGAAATGTCACCGGAAGGCTAGCAACAGACATAACACTAAACACACGAACCGTCAATTTCTAAAGATTAAAAACATGAAATTCTTATCTTAAACGTCTCTCTTAAATGATGTCAGAATGAAGCAGCCTATATGTGTGTTAAAGAAATTTACCATCAAGCGTGGTATCGATGAAAATGGTGTGAATGAAGTTGATATGTACAAATTTTAGAATCAGAGTTTGTCAATTGCTTTATTAGTATAAATCCCAAGTGATGAATTTGTTTGTCCTGAGTTAATCGTTTGTGTTATTGACGGTCGAAACTGGTTATCAAAAGCGCATTCTTAACACTTTAATTTTGACTTTGAACGAACAGCATTATACAAAATACGAAATCTAAGATACAGCACGAAGCCAACTATACGTGTACGTGTAAGGCCCCGTTCAGAATGGATGACACGAGTACTTACTGATCCGCCGACTGAATATGGCCGACCACACTTCAAAAGCGATGTCGATGGTGCCCCCGCCTCCAGGTCTCTCCCTAAAGTCGCTGCAGAGCCTAGCAATAAAACCTCGGGCCAGAGATGTAATTTGTTTTAAGGCACGTGTGGAGTCGGGGAGACCATCAGGAATCAGCGGCATCGCTTTAGAACTGGTCGGCTATATTTAGTCGGCGGATCAGTAAGTTCTCAGATCATGCATTTTGAAGGGGGCCTAACTGTTTAATAGAAAATACAACTCTTATAGAATCCCAACTTCAAACAATTCTGCTTAATTTCCATAACCAATACATTTCCTTCGATAGAAGTAACATATTTTCCGATGCAGTACATGTCGCACACTGTTACAGCTTACATTTTGTACAGAAAACGGGATTCTGCAAACAGTCATGTAGTTCTTACAAATAAAGGACTGATCACGTTTTTCTGACTTCGGCGTACTCGGTCTTGGAGTCCTCATCAATAACAAGGTTGTTGCGTCTACCTGCCGGTTTTATTTTTCCCGTGGGACGTAGATCGAGGTCGGCATACTGGAGGCCTTCTACGTTCCGCTGCTGCTTTGCCTCTTGTTCCTGCCGTAAAATGAAAATGATATTATATTTATTTCTATTCGTTAATTCAAAATTGTCTGATAGAAGAATTTCATTTTATCACTCCACTCCCCAAAATCTTCTTTCTCATACTGCTTGCCTGTAACAATCTTTCTCTCTCTCTCTCTCTATCTCTCTCTCTCTCTCTCTTTCATAAACACTCACTTTTCTGACTTCTTGTTGCTTTTCATCTTTTTCTTGCATAGGAAATGATAAATATGTTCTCGAATTTGAATTGTAGTATTTACTTTTCTAAGATTTTTTCCTCCTTGTTTCTACGTTTTTTATCATGAAAATTAATATATGTATTACTGCTTTTTCTCCACGCTTTTTCGTTCAGTCTTAAATTCAGCTTAAATAGTTTTTTCGCTTTAGGCATCCCCTTATTTTCTACGTTTATTACTCTCTCTCTCTCTCTCTCTCTCTCTCTCTCTCTCTCTCTCTCTCTTGCACACACAGTTTTCTCACCATGGTCATCTCGCTGTATAGGTTCTCTGCATCAGTCGTTTCTTTATCTGAAATAAAGCATTTGCTTTAATCTATGTTATCTAGATTCTATTGTCGACATCCCAGGCCTACCCAACGACCAGACTCGGCACCGAATGATCCTGAATTCACCGGTAGATCAGACCACACTACCCGTTTTCATGGTGTGAGTCAGTACGCATTACACAGTATCATACCCTGAACAAATTTTGAGTGGTGATGCAATGCTTTTCAACCCCGCTGATAATCGTCACTATCACATCGCGTACTAGGCAAGAGCGGTGTCGCGTCTGATACTGTGAAATGCGTACTGATACACACCTTGAAAACGGGTAGTGTGGTCCGATTTACCGGTGAATTCAGGATCATTCGGTGCCGAGTCTGGTAGTTGGGTAGGCCTGCATCCGCTTCAAACATCATTAGAATGTCACTGACTACGACCTCAAGATGTACACTAGAAATGGCTAATTCTTTACGACTTATATAGGCCTATTGTAATGAAAATTTTAGTTACCACGTGGACTGTTGTTGTCAGTTCATAAATGTTCATGTGATTGTTGTGGGAGATTTATGTGCCTCTCCATTGATTTAATATATTTGTGATCAGTGCACCATTTCTATGGACATTTGCAGTATCAATAAGTTCCGGTGGGAATCCGCTAGAGTGAGGAAACGTTCATACTTCCTTAAATCCTTTACACTATTATGTATTATAATTAACCCTTTACAGTTTTTATTTATTTGGCGCTAACTTGCTATCAGGTTTTTATGGCTTTTAAGAAGTGTTGTTCATATACTTTTGCCACATAAAGAAGAAAGATAAAGACAAAAGATCTAGCTGTCTTGTGCCCCTTCTGTTTACACATACAGTATACACAGTTATAACAATGACCACGATAAAGAAGGCGGCGAAACCAGCAGCCACTCATTAAGGGCCTCCCACGATGAGCCCGATGCCAGGTCTGCCCTGTAGATCACCGCTACAACTACCCATTACTTAAAGAAGAATACTAACGCCATTATCAAGTAGTACATTCGAGTAGTTCCCTCTGTCTTTTTAAAGGGAAATTTAAGCTATACAAAGACACCCAATATCAACATAAACACAGGCAGCAATCATGCAGGGCGAGTAGGTGTCAGATTCATTATTTTTACTTAAAAACAAAAACTGAGAAGTGCTGCCAAGAACACATGTCGTGATTACTGTATCAAGCCGAGAGTTGTCCACCTAATAGAGGATACGCCACTGAAAGCCCCTTTCCAACTCCTTGTTTTAAATTGTTCGAGATAACCTTTCTAACTATGAAAGGCAGTCGAAAAAAGGGTTTGCTTCACAAATAGGAGCATACATGTTTTAGTCTTACCAGGTGTAAAGGTTGCGCCTGTAAAATGGGAAATTTTCAAAATAAGAGTAATTTGCAAATAAACCTAAAATATATTTCGATACCAAAAATTCGATACCATGTCTGTAATGTACAATGGCGGACTTAATGGGGTCAGGGGGTCCTGACTCCCCCCCCCCCCTCCNATTCTCCTTTTGGAATAAGGATTTTGACTAGCTAATTTATAGTTCCTAACCGTTCCAAATGGCACCGTTTTTCCTCAAAAACACCAAAATATTATGGAGCCCTTCAGCAGACCTCGAACTCAACCACAAGAGGTACAAGAGTCGGCTTGTTATTCGAGGCATCTCATAACTGGCGTTCTTCACGGTCGTCTCGTTGTATTGGTTCTCTGTCGGTGCAACAGCCGTGTCTTTGTCTGAAATAAAACATTTGCTTTAATCTATGTTATCTAGATTCTGTTGTCGACATCCGCTTCAAACATCATTAGAATGTCACTGACTACGACCTCAAGGGCCTATGATGTATTATAATTAACCCTTTACAGTTTTTATTTATTTGGCGCTAACTCACTATCAGGTTTTTATGGGTTTTAAGTCGTGTTGTTCATATACTTTTGCCACATAAAGAAAAAAGATAAAGACAAAAGGTCTGTCTTGTGCCCCTTCTGTTAATTTACACAGTATACACAGTTATGCAATGACCACGATTAAGAAGGCGGCGCCACCAGCAGCCACTCATTGAGGGCCTCCCACGATGAGCCCGATGCCAGGTCTGCCCTGTAGATCACATCTACCACTACCTATTACTTAAAGAAGAATACTAACGCCATTATCAAGTAGTACATTCGAGTAGTTAACTCTATCTTTTTAAAGGGAAATTTAAGCTATACAAAGACACCCAATATCAACATAAACACAGGCAGCAATCATGCAGGGCGAGTAGGTGTCAGATTCATTATTTTTACTTAAAAACTGAGAAGAACACATGTCGTGATTACTGTATCATGCCGAGAGTTGTCCACCTAATAGAGGATACGCCACTGAAAACCCCTTTCCAACTCCTTGTCTAAAATTGTTCGAGATAACCTTTCTATATATATATATATAACAGTACAATAACAAATGTTTTTACATTTGGATGCCCGCAAACTATTTTTTCTTTCCCTACCACTTTCTGTGCCTTTCTCTCCGTATCTCTCTCTCCGACATGCTTCCGCCCTATCCGCATGTCTCTCTCTCACTCAATCCTTCTCTCTCTCTCTCTCGTTAAATATTCTAAACTTTTAAGTTTATAAACCGAAAGATATCAGAAGTAATTTAAAAAAAGCCCCCCTTTCGAGCGCCACCCTCATGGTTGGGGAGGTTAAGGGGGCTGTAGTGGGACTTTCAGTGGCTGTTAAGGCCCCGTCACACTTATTCGGAATCAGCAAGAATGAAGAAGAATGAGCCTCAACGAAGCATTTTTAAAATTCGCACCACATTCGGGGAAAAATTTCAAATTGACCTTAATTGTTGTAAGAGTACCGTTCGAATACTCAGAATGCGCTTGGAATCGCCTGGAATGATGAGTGCACTTTCGACTGTGTTAGCTCTCAAAAGCAGTTCGAATGTAGTTGGAAAACTAGGAATATTTATAATGCTGTATGAAGGCAGTAAGAATATTAAGAATGTACTTTGAACGGCGCACTAGTGTAGTCCGATTGCTGGCAACATTAATATTTCAGCTCATCCGAGGCACATTCGAAACATTCTGGCGGAGTATAAAATCCCCGTCACACTAGAGGCGGAATGATTAAGAATGGCGTCTGAAATACAATTCTTTTTGCATTACAGGATATTCGAAGAGCATTCTAAAAACATTATAAAAATTCTGAGTGCATTCCAAATATTTTTACCCATTCTTGTGGCCGACTCGAATGTTTTTGTGATGTCAAAAACTTTCGAAGTGCATTCCAAGAGGAAATTTATCGCAATATCCCTTCAGTATTCCAACTACATTCGAGCTGCATTTGAGAGGTAATATACCTGGAATGAGCTAGAATCATTCCGGGCGGGTTCGATGCGCATTTTTAGTTTTCCAGAGGCATTCTTACAAAGCCGTAATATTTTATGCTTATTTGAAATTCCCTCCCGAATATGGTATTTTTTAATTTATTTAATTCCGGTTTGATTCCTACTGATTTCGAATAAGTTTGACGGGGGCTTTAAGTCACTTGTCAGTTCGAATATTCCTCTAATGTGATCATAATGTTTCGAATGATGTCGGAATACCGTGAGAATATTTAGAATGCAGTCATAGTGCAGTTAGAATACTGTTCAAATGCCATTTGATAAATTTCCACTTGGAATGCACTTCGAAAGTTTTGACATGACAAAAACATTAGGGATGCCACAAGAATGGGTAAAAATATTTAGAATGCACTCGGAATTTTTAGAATGTTCTTCGAATATCCAGGAGCGCACAAAGAATTGTCTTTCAGACGGCATTCTTGCTCATTCCGCCTCTAGTGTGACGGGGGTATAATGGGGAAAGTGCCAGAATGACATATTCCAACGTAAAAGTTGATTTTAATGCTACACTGTATATATCAATAAAATCACAAAGCCAGCATGCTCGCTCCTTATCCTTACGAAGCCATAGAAGTATATACCAGCAAACACAGAACGTTATCATAACGTTACAATAACGTTTGTTGTTGTTGTTGTTATATAGAATATATATTTACGTTATGGCAACGTTATGATAACGTTTTGTGTTTGCTGGGATGGTATACTTCTATGTTGTAATTAAGTGATTATGTGTCCTGTGCGTTGGGGCATAAAAATAATTTAGCTGTCCCAAGTTTTCTATTCACCAGCAATCACTGGAGGAATTGCACTTTTAAAATAAAAAACATTTGTATCATAATTAACCAATTTTATCAGAGGATAACAACTGTTTGTACAAGCTTCATATTTCACAATAAATGCATCGTAAGAAACTCAGGCAAATAAAATAAATTCCATTTCACCACCAAAACACTGGTAATCGCAATTATTATGGAATCTGAGACATTTAAAAGATAAGAATGTCGAAATAAATTCATTAACCATTGGTAAGTATTGAAAAATCGTCGCATACCCCAGGAAATCCGTTTTTGACCAAAACGAAATGTAGTTATCATCAGGTTTAAGCTTAAATGTGTTCCTTAATTTGCTTTAGGCCACACTTTTTTATTTTTATGGATGACATCCTCTGAGTACCCCAAAATCGGTGCGAGAGGGCGAAAAAAAAAAAAAAAAC
>NW_019775813.1:172243-190142 GCF_001039355.2 Lingula anatina
TTTTTTTTTTTTTTTTTTTTTGGAGAACGGGCGAAAATCCGTGCGCGCGCAGGATGTCATCCATAAAATTAAAAAAGTGTGGCCTTATGCATGAGGTATATGAATGATACATTGACACGAATATCTTACCTAATTTATTATTGATTTTACTTATTCTGGGTAAAGTTTCATGTCTGCTCCTCAGTGACCCCAGTACATTAACACCAGTGCAGCTGTACTCAGACACAGAGGAGGCGTTGATGGTGACAGACGTTGACACTGTTGAGGGCCTCTCGTGCAGTACTTCCGTGCCCTTCCATATGGTGATATTTGGGAGTGGAATGGCTCCCGTGACTTGACACTCTAACACATAACTTAAACCAGCCTGGCGTGTGACGTTTAGTGTGGCACCCTTTGGTTCACCTGTGGGACAAGAAATCTTAATTTTTGCAAAAATGTTAAAGATTGAAAGTATTTGGTTTACAATAAAACACAACAGCATAATACCTTATTAGGAGTAGGGTGTCCTAAGAGAAAGACAAAAGAGAGAGGCTAACTGGTTGGAAGTAACTCTAATAAAACTGTTTTCTATACCAGCAGGGTCCAGTAGGTTCCCTATGATGATTTAAAAAGATTCTATTAATAAAACTTACTTCCAATGACCACATTTATTGGGTTCCCTTCAACTGTAGCGGACGCAAGGGGAGTGACACTCCAAGCATACTCCCCAGAGTCGCTAAACTGAGTATCTTCAATTATAAGACCAACGTAAGATTGTGGAGAAGTGAGGAATCGCAAATCAGATCGTGCCTTGAAATGACCACTTGTTGTATTAAATATGCTGATTCCTTGCAGCTCACTGTAGCCGGCTACTATGGTTTTGTTCAACTTCAGTTCAATGTAGAGGAGGTTATTTTTTTCGTCAGAGCTCAGACTGTAATTTAGGGAGAGTATCAGCGACTGTCCTCGTGGGAGCGTGATACGATGACCTGGTTGTTCTTTAATTACTGCTCCAAGGATTTCTAAAAGATAAAATCATTTTTTTTTTATTTTAGAGTATTGTTACACCGTTGCCTGACACTCGGTTGTAAAGAGAAAAATTTTGGTGAACTTTTTTCCCGGAAAAGGGGGGTTTACGCGTCCGTTGCCCCCTGCACAAAATGTCCCTACATATCTGACATCCCGATTTTGCTTTGTTAAATTCCAGCCTTCACTTACCAAAACTTAGCAGAGGTACCAGCGCCAATGTTAATAAAAAAGCTCTCGCCATCTTCAATCTGGCAAAACGAGAATAACATGTTACCTTATCGAATGACCTAGTGATATAACGATTGATAAATATACAGAGCGCACCTACATGTATTTGCTAGATACAGTGTAAATTGCATTTAAAAGTATCTAAATCAAGTCACAACGTTTTCAAAACTGACAGGTGCCACTGCAACCATTCTTTGTAATGGAGTATTTTTTTTAATGTATGGATATAATCAGTAACTGCAGTTTCAGTGTGGGACACATCAAACACTGCATGAAGTGCGTTAGGTGGCAGTGCTGGTATACCCCCGTAGTATGGAAATGACCAAGAGTGCATTTTTCATGGCCATGGAGACTCTTTGGATATTGACTTTAAGTCTGACATTGAAAGGTGCTGTATAAATAGTTATTATTTCGTAGCGTTACACACAGCGATTTGATTTGGGTTACATAATTTTATCAATCGTAAGTAAAATTCAATGTATGAAATTTATAAGATGATGTGAAACGAGGACGATGAAAAATTATTTTATGAGATTCACGATGCTCTAACGTTACAAAATTGATTTTCTCTTTTAGAAATCATTGGAGTAGTAATTAAAGAACAACCAGATAATCGTATCACGCTCCCACGAGGACAATCACTGATACTCTCCTTAAATTACAGTCTGAGCTCTGACGAAAAAAGTAACCCCATTATAACTGAACTGAAGTTGAACAAAACAAAAGTATTCGGCTACAGTGAACTAAATGGAAACAGTGTACATGATACAACTAGTGGTCATTTCAAGTCACGATCTGATTTGCGATTCCTCACTTCTCCACAATCTTATGTTGGTCTTATAATTGAAGATACTCAGTTAAGCGACTCTGGGGAGTATGCTTGGAGTGTCACTGTCCTCGGGTTTGCTACAGTTGAAGGGAACCCAATAAATGTGGTCATTGGAAGTAAGTTATATTATATTATATTATATTATATTATATTATATTATATTAAAAGAATCTTTTTAAATCATCATAGGGACCCTACTGGACCCTGCTGGTATAGAAAACAGTTTTATTAGAGTTATCTCCAATCAGTTAGCCTCTCTCTCTTGTTTTTCTCTTAGGACACCCTATTCCTAATAAGGTATTATGCTGTTGTGTTTTATTGTGAACCAAATACTTTCAATCTTTAACATATTTGCAAAAACTAAGATTTTCTTGTCCCACAGGTGAACCAAAGGGTGCCACACTAAACGTCACACGCCAGGCTGGTTTAAGTTATGTGTTAGAGTGTCAAGTCACAGGAGCCATTCCACTCCCAAATATCACCATATGGAACGGCACGGAAATACTGCACGAGAGGCCTTCAACAGTGTCAACGTATGTCACCATCAACGCCACCTCTGAGTCTGAGTACAGCTGCACTGGTGTTAATGTACTGCACTGCGGAGCAGACATGAAATTTTACTCAGAAAAAGTAAAATCAATCAAAAAGTGATCTAAAATTGTGTGTTAATTTATTTGCCAGTATTTAATTACACCTCACATATTCAGTGAAAAGAAACGTTGCTCATTAGGTTAACGTTTAAATAAAGTATAGAAATACAGAGGAGGTGACAAAAGTATTGCACATTTTTCCCTTTATTTGTGAGTTTTGAGAATTTTTCAAACAGATGGTGCAATACTTTTGTCTCCCCCCCCCCCCCCCCCGCCCTGTAGATACCTGCATTATATCAATTAACGCATTTTGCTTAAAAATTACAGTGAAACCTATACAGTAAAAAAGACAGATATACGCTACTATTTAGTTTTAAATGCAATCCTAGGAAGAGCACTGATTGTAACTCTTAATGCTATGCTACTGAAATAATGTTCAATTCGTATTTGACGGAGTGCTTAACACAGGCATTATGATACAATGCCAACATGCTTATGAAGTTCATTCAAACTGGTTTGTCAAGTTAAAGCCAAAATTATATGAGTGTTTGATTTTGTTTCGTGTTTTTTTTTTCTGCTTTTGCATGGAATCAAAAGAACATTGGAGCAATATAACCGTAACCGTTGCAGGTCCGACAGAAGAAGAAACAGGTACAGTTAATCTTATACACTAATTCTCTTATCTTTATCATGGCACAGTTGCATCAGAATGGTCGCAATCAAATGCAATGTTCCCTGACCATCTATGACATTGTGCATTTTCTCCTTACAGTTTGACTACCAGGATTTAATATGTTCCTAAGTTAAAATTGTCCCTTGCAAACATGTGTCAAGAATAAACTATCCTAATCCAATGCACATGTTGTTCTTAAAATATTGTTTTGTTTTTTTTTTTCTATTTTTCAAATAATTGCATGCAACAGTGCCATCTGCAACCATACAGCCGACAGAAGAAACAGGTATAGTTTCAACTGCACAAGAGTTGTATTACTGTTTTATCAAAACAGAGTTGAAACAAAAATTTTACATAGAATATTCCTTGTTTTGTGAATAGTTAACGACTGTGTTTAAATTTACCAAACGGTAGGTTTACAACTTTAAGTTCGTATAGTTTGTTTTGAAGTATTCTTGTTTAAGTGGAATAAAGAAACTATTACCTTGTATCAATTTGGAGATAATATACGAATATTGCATTTATATTACACTTTGCATAGCGATGTTTTAAAATATAATTTGGATTTGTTTTGCCTTATTTGGTTTCAGATTACATTGTGACAACGAAATTCAGCTCAAGCACTAAAAAAGCTCCTGGTCAAATTGAGAACGGTTAGGGTTTTTTTAGTAAACGGAAGTAGAAGTCACGAGAAAACAAATTATTGGCAACGTACTCTTTTTTTCGTTGCGTTAGGATGACTAATACATGTAAATTATGTTTATAATATCATTCAGATGTTTGCGTACAGAATATTAATTTACATGTGACATGTAAGTCAATAAATATTTTCGATTATTCATTTTGTTGATAGGTGATGACAATGAGCTTGTCGCAGGACTTGCTGTTGGTATTTCCATAAGCATCATATTAATTTTGTTGTTGGTTGGGTCTCTCCTTTATGTGGTAATCATTTCAAAATAATTTAAAGGTACACTCCATGGGTTTGAAAATCGTTATTTGTGCCATCCACAGCTTCTGATAAAACCTTACATACACCTTAAAAATGATTTAACCCCTAATTTTTTTTTCTGGGGCGTACCTAAATGTTGATATTTCAGTTGGAGCTTATATGAAAATAGTCGCTGTTATGATGACTGGCTAGTCATTTTAAGCTAAAATCAACCTTTATAAATTTTATCCAAGTGCATGCAGAGAGGGATAGATAAATGATTAGTGAGTACGGGAAAGTTGCTTATCTTCCTTGAAAATCCATTTTGGAGGATAAATCTCATGGAGTGTACCTTTAAGTTATGAACGTCTTTTTCTGTCGTAAACAAAGAAGCAGTAGCAATTTACTCCAAAAGCTCCGTATACTTGTATCAAAAGTACATTGACTATGGTTTAATCTGGAGAAAAGGTTCCTTGTTGGTTTCTTAATGCGGAATATGCGTATTTATTAGAATTTTTTTGGCGATCGATTTTTTACTTTGAAAAGTGTGATCTTAATGTTATCTAATAAGTAAGCAGTATAATCAATTTTTCCGTTAATCTGACAGGAGTCTGAATAAGAGTCTACGTCATATTCATGTTAATGATCATAAAACAAATGCCCTTCTAATCTCGAAAAAAAAATTATCATTTTGTTAGATGCGTCGTCCAGAAAAGGCTTCAGCGTTGCCTATTATAAGAATGTTATACCGACAACGAAGGGATAACACAACCGACGCTCACGTGTACGATAGGCCTGAAACAATAGCGACAGAGGTAAGCAGGAGCTGAAGTTGTGCAAAATTCGACAGTTTCGATAAATTGTTAGTGGTACATTGCAATGTAGATTAATCACATACAATTGTCATTATGGTGTTTACTTTTAAGATTCATCCGTACGCGGAAGTAAATGCTAACTCATCAGCGAGGGAACTGTCTGAGAGCGATCTTCGTATTCTGGGAAATATAGGACATGGTCACTTTGGGGAAGTCTACAAAGCTGTTTTGAAAACCACTGATGCTGACAAGTTTGTTGCAGTAAAACTTTTAAAAGGTACTGTTTGATGAGTCAATTTATTTTTATATATTGCAAGTTCGATGCCTATGACTGTATATCAATTCAAAGAATGTTTCCGTTGTTTCTTTTTGTTTTTTCATGTTCACCTTACATTTTAGAGAAGAGTACAGAAGTCGACAAAAAAGAATTTTTCAGAGAACTAGAGACCATGCAGTTAGTGCCACAGCACGAAAACGTGGTCGCCATGTTGGGATACTGCAAAACAGCAGGTATGCATTTCAGTTATGTAGAGTGCTTTCATTTTAAATATAATAAAGATTACAAAATATGAGCAAATTCACACATTCTATTACATCATTTCTGAATTTCAAAAAGTCCCCAATGAAATATCTACTATACCTGACTTATTTAAGTTACTACATATACCTATTAAGGCAAATATTGCCTGTTTTATTTAAATAACAAGAATAATACAAAAATGAAATAATATTTGAAAAGAATATTTTTTAAAAATACGCTGCACATACGTCTTGGTGCTGTTTACATATCTTAAACCAAATCTTAAACCAATCAAGTTGTTTACAATATTAAAGGTTATATATTGTGAAATTTGGATCCTTTATATGTAACAGTTGTTAACCTTCAAATAAAATTAGTTATAAAATTGGTGATGCTATTTCAAAACTCCAATCACCTTATACGTAAGAGATTTTTTCTTTTGGTTATTTTTCGCTTTAATAGATTGTGCCCGCTTGATCAAAGGTTCTGGTGAGACTTGCTAGTTGTATAATATTGTTCAAATAAAAATTCCTAACTTGTCTCTGTTTGTGTTGATAAAATACTGTCCAACTCTGATATCTAATGTGGTTCTGCCTTTTGAAAACCTACGATTGAAATGGACCCGGTTTTATCATCCCTAAAGACTAAATCTGCTTGAGCCAGGATCTGGGTTCATACACAAAAGATCAACTGGTTTGCTTTTCAATCACAAGGATTTTCACACACAACATGTATCTGAAAATTATCTGCATATAGCATGAATTGAAACTTTGAATATAGTACATTCCACTTTTCCAGCTCGAGCGTTTCTTGTGTTAGAGTACCTTGGCAATGGTAACCTTAAGACATATCTCCGTAAAAGCCGCAGTAACAACATCTATGGTAATCTGCACGGCGGAAGTGGCAAATTGACGTCACAGGATCTATTGTCTTTTGCTTTAGGTTCTGCCAGCGGAATGGCTCACATAGCTAAATATAAGGTGGTTCTATTGTATGACAGATTGTATGTAGAATATATGTATTAAATATATGTGAATTTAACAAGTGTATCGTTGGTTGCTACTGTTAATGTTTAAGTACAATATTGTTTTTTTTTATCCACACGTCGACCCTACGATAAAAAAGGGACACACGTCCCATTCACCTTTTGTTAAAAATTTAGAATGTCTTAATAAAATCAATTCTAGCAAATAAGTAAAATATCCTTTCATTCTTAAACTGTTTGAATCCCTATTTTCACGTGTAAAACTTTTAAACGTACGTTTTAATTTGCCACTCACAGTTCCTGCACCGTGACCTGGCTGCCAGGAACATACTGGTCAGTGACACCATGGTGTGTAAGGTGTCCGACTTTGGTCTGGCTCGTGACGTCATTGACAGCAGGGAGTATCTCAGCAGGATGGAGGTAGGGATGCCGTATAAGTGGAAGTAAGTTTCCACATGGAATAATTTATATTTTAGAAATAAACAGATGTTGATATTGATTGTTGAAGAATTTTTTGTAGCATTAATGCTCGTGATATGTAAGTTTGGCTAAAAAACTAATAATGTAGCATGAATTAGTGGTGGCTTCCCACATGCGTTTAAACGTCGTGTTACAAAAGATACCTCAACCTCCTTTGAAAATAACTGCGCACCAATATTTCTCATAAAACTCTTGGAATTCTTATAAACTTTGAATATCATTTTTTACAAATTGTGATTGAAATGTTATAAAAGATTATCAATATTAAATTAATCTTTATATACCAGACCCCCCTCCCTATCCGCTGGATGGCACCAGAATCCATCTCTGACAGCGTGTATACCACTAAGAGTGATGTGTGGTCGTTTGGTGTCCTTCTCTGGGAGATTGTCACTTTAGGTAAGATGCAAACAATACATGTTACTACAGGTATTTGTTGTCATGTTTGAAATGCATGTAACGGACTGGTGGATATTTCTTATTATTATTTGTCCATGGTCGAATATGATTACTCAATCAATGTTAGTTAAATATGCATATTTCATTTTTCTTTTTATTGAATTTTATTGAAATATTTCTTTTTTGTTTTAGTAAGTACATGTATGTTTTTTTTTTTTTTTTTTTTTTTTTTTTTTTTTTTTTTTTTTTTTTTTTTTGAGATTAATAAATCTGTAACTAATAGATCATGGGAAGCTTTGTGATTATTGGAGAATGGATATCCCTCCAACGCCCATACAGGTAGAATCTAGTGTAGTTCTGAAGACTTATTATTCATTTTTATTTTCTTGGCTGCTGACGTATACAGGAGCTACCCCCTACCCTGGTATTACTTCTGGACGAGAACTAATACGTGAGATCAGGTCAGGATACAGAATGGAGAAACCTCAACACTGTACACAGGAATTGTAAGTAAAATTCAAAGATACCGACAGGGATAGTGCGAAATGATATGGATGCAAATTAAAGAAATATAAAAGATGTTTACATTAATACATGTATGCACTATTATCTGCCACCAAAGGTTAAATTTAACTGTTAACGTTGCTAGACTAGCTTGTGCAACAAAATTATTTTGATACGATGTAATATCATATATGATGTAGATATAATTCAGTCCACAAATATATGCGGTATTCCCCTCGATATTTTTCTGGGGCAGGACACACTGTATATCTGCGCATGCCGGATAAATGGTATTAGAAGGTTTTTTAATGAACGATTGCTGAAATTTCCAACGGAAAAATAATGATAACGTCGGTCCTCTGTGATGCGTACAGCTAAATATATACTGGTAATACTTGTTGTATGTTTAGGTACAATATGATGATGATGTGTTGGGAGGAGGAACCGACAGAACGCCCGACGTTCGACAATCTTGTCACCAGTCTTAGAGACATGGCTAATGAAGAGATGAAACTTCACGTGGACGTAGACAGAGCTGCTGAGGCCATATACTGTGATATTGACAGCCAGCTGGTTGGGGAGATAGTTTAACGTGGAAATGCCCAGTATCAATATTTTGAAATAAGGCAATACGTGATTACCAACATAATTCGAACAAAACATTTAATTATTATTTCCCAATCGCAATTAGTTAGCTTAAAAAGTATGAGATGTGTTTGATGAGTTATGAAAGCTGGTTGGAATTATGCAAAAGATAATGTTTTTAGAAGCTTTAGGACTTAGTTACATTTGCCATTTGTTCGTGCAGTGCACATATATTCATGTATATATTGCAAGTATATCCCTTTACTTTGCGGCAGTCGTGTTATCGAATGAATTCACGGCCTCCGTAAATTCTATGATTTTATCAAGCTAAAACGTTTGACATTACTTAAATGTAAGCCCTTAGACCGTAGCAATATCGTCGATGGTACTGCACAGTGCCCGCACGGACATGATGACGGTTGAACCTCCAGTATTTTTGAGAAACGGTGTACCACAGGCATTAAGGCCTACTTTTTTTCTCTAGCAGTTCGCCTAATCACGTAATTCACTGCGCTGTAGATATTAGGTCAATGCACTGAGAGATTTTATACTACGTAGACTACATTCACAAACGGGATATAAATATGGATAACGGTAAACATCACAAGGTGAATCTGAAAATTGAATGTTTTCGCTAATATTTATTACTTCAATCTTGACCATAATTTTACTTGTGCCTACACGTATGACGTGAGTTTAGAATAGTTAGATATGCATTTTATCAAGTGCATCTTTTACGCTACTAAAAACAGTAATGCGCTTCATATTACAGTGATACTTTCACACCATGTTTTAAAAATGAAGACTTTTTCATTAGAAATATGATATGTAGGACTATTTTTGCCAGGTCTTTTAAATTAAAATTCATAAATATTGTTTTTCTAATTTTGAGTAGTGCATGAAGTTTATTTTGAGATATCAGCACACTTATAAATATGCAGTTGTAATACATTACATGCAGCTCTAAATGACACCTTAAGATTGTTCTCTGTAAGTTTGCTTCCATCTTTCAATTTTTTTCATCAATAAGCATCTGTATATGTATATTGTAACAGAATGGCGGATCCAGGGAAAAAGCAGTGACGTGCCCTAATTCCTATATAACAAAAAGAGCTACAAAACAAATTTTCCATCCCAGTGTCCTTTAAACTATAGCTTAATTGTCTTCATGTACTGTTTTGTATTTGCCGAGAAGAAAGGAAAGTAGATTTTTTAACATGCCCCCCCCCCCATCAGACACACACACACACACACACACACACACACACGTAAACAAACACACACACACACACACACACACACACACACACACACAAGCAAAAACTCTGGATCCGCCAGCTAGAAGGCAACACGAGTGTCAAATGTGATTTCTGCAATTGCAAACATTATATGATGGTTTTCCCCACATTAACATAAAGAATTTCGAAAATTTTATTAATAAAGCACTTTATTGTTGAGATTGCGCTGATTAATTTTGGTTTGGTAATCATACTTACAGCATTGGCTTCGTACTAAGTAAGTACTGCTAACGCATCTCGTTTTAACGCAGTGTGCCAAATGATGATTAATGTGTAACTTTTATATCAGCATATTAACTTAAAGACGGAATAGCCTCATCGTTAACATATACCTGTACATGTAGCAAATATTAAGGAATATATTCAAAATAAAGAACATGCAAATGTAACTGAAACTATATTCAGTAACAAATGAGAATCCAGACAACAAGCATTTGTATTATTTTGTATAAAAATCTAAAAAAAATAATTTTGGCATGATTTGAATTGGCAATAACTATAAGTTTCAGATGACAGTGTTACTAAATCATTTTAATTTATTTGCGCCTTCTGCACATGTATGTTTAGATTTCCCTCATTATTTCTATTTGCTACTGTACTACATCGATGAAGCACAGTAGCCAATAGACGTAATATGTTCTAATTTATCATAAAAATCGTTGCCCTTTAAGCCCCATACTGTTAGGGGGTACATGTAAAAAATACAAAAATACAGTAATCTGTAGCTGCGGTTCACGTTCAATGCATAGTTGAGGAAACAGTTGAAAGTTAGCCGCAATTGGTTGTGATCCTTACATCCCAACTATCGCAATTTCTTCAAAATCCGAGCCACGACTTTTCAACTGTCGTAAGAAGGATGTCGTGGCAAGGATATGTACGCAGTGATGTAACTGAAGGGAAAGCGATGAGTAAATATTTCAAAATGAACGGAAACCTTTGCAAATTCACATGAAAGTTTTAATTATTAAACATAGATTTGTCCAGTGTCACAAAATTTTCATCGACACCGGACATTTCTATCAAGTTTATGTATCAGCTGTGGGAAGTCTGCACGATAGATGCAAGCAGATTATTAGCTCTGCCTGTGATCCTCATCCAGACGATGACAGAAGGAAGACTAAAGAGAATTCTAATGGACTGGGAGAATGGAAAGGCCCGGGTTTACACTATGTATCCCCCTCTCAAGTCCCTGAAGAGTGAGATAGACACGCTTTCCTAGCAATTTAGTTAAGATTAAAATGCAATAGCTCTGTAACTTGAATGGAGGAAGAAGGAAGTATTTTTAAAATGTCTTGGTAAGGAAACGTCGTTTGTCTAAAAAAGGTAGTTAGATAAATAATTGAGTAAGACATTAAATAACTCAAAATTTCCAATAAGCTTGGTTAGGCCTAATTAAATTGATTTTAAACCTTACACATATGCTATAAATGGTTAGAACAGTATAAAATTGTTTAGTGACTGAAGCGGAACTGTGAACTTCACATATTCTAATTTTTTTTTTTTTTTTTTTTTTGTGAAGGAAGTAATAAGAAAAATTCCCTTTACCCGTTTGGGATTTTAAAAAAGAAATTTATAACAACAGGGCTTTAAGAAAGAATAAAACTAAACGTACCTAAATTAATAAAATAAATGAACAAATAAATAGACACTGGTAAATAAGTAAAAGACCGAAGAAATGGATAATAAAGTAGTTGTGGTAATGATTTTATCTTTAGGCCTATAGTCCCGATGATTGAAAATACCCCCTCCATCCACCCCTGGATAACCTAATGCTTTGATGAAGATGCTCTGTTCTGATCGAAATATTGGAGGTAAATTATTTCGATATTAAGCTGTTGATTGAAGAAAAAATTAGTCTTAACCCCCCATACGCACATACAGAGAGAGAGAGAGAGAGAGAGAGAGAGAGAGATTTGAAATCTTTTAACCATAGGCCTACTGCTCGACCAGTCAACTGGGGTTTACTTTCATGTCACAGCAACCTTTCACGTGTTTAAAAATAACTGTCATATAGCATTATTCAGGAGAGTGGAGGGAGAGCTCTTGCTTTGCATTAACAAGATAACATTTATGTAGGGCCTATATATCAAAAAGAAGTAGGCCCCCTATATGTAGGCCTATAGAAACAATTTTTCTTAGTTTCAGTTTCTTTTTGGCAGGAGCTAGTATTACAGTTTTGGCTTATTGCTATAAAAATGATTTCATCATTTTCAGCCTCGGCTTTTTTTGTATGCTCTTACATGTACAGGGAAGTACGTTACCACTAAAAAACGTGATAGAAAAGATGCTTGAGAGCGAGGGGTGAAAAATAATTTTTGTCTCCCGGGAACATGACGTCATAATCAATTCATTCGCACTAACTTTCAAGCATCACGCATACAGACATCATTTGTACATTCTCAGAAAAAGGTCTAGAAAATATATTTCCGAGAAGCACATTTGGGGTGCAGACATCTGCTGATGAATACTTGACGGGCGTTACTGCGGACTATTTTATATCGGCGTAAGGATAGCGACGAAGCACCTGCTGTGCGCAGCGGTCTTTATTCTCACATTGCAAGGTGCGCTTGAAATCCGAGCTATACGGTTACGGAGCTTGGAGGACATATATTTCTGTAGGTGGAACGCTTTGATTCAAGGCAGCAATGTATGTTTTAGCAGGAATCTGTCTCCTCTGCCTGTCACTGGTGCCTGAGTCAGGTAAGTTCAATGTTTCGACAAGCACTGTCCAAAAAAATTTTATGACAACCTTCTTATCGGCTGTCGCACTATTCAAAAATGGCGTACGCTGTTTATCTCGACATGTCAACAAATTTGTGTCGTGTGTGACCCACTTTGTATCAACCGACTGTATATTATTTGAAAATTTGCCCCATAAACGTTGTCTTGTTCTGAAATCCCCAACCGAGGACGGCTTCTACACGCAGGGAAACGAGCATGCAGCTTGAAAGTTAAAAACGGACGTGATGACAGATTGTGACATTGTAACCATGATTTTTGGGGGAAAGCCATGTGTCATCAGACGAGCATCTGTGTGTCACAGTTAGGGCAAACAGGGACACCTCTGCGGTTAAATCGAGCACTACGAAAATGAATTTGTATTGCATGAATGGTACAGCTTTTTTCTCATGCTCCTTGCATATCTAGCAAACTGCCTTCAAGCTGTGCGGGACTTTCTCCTAAATCATTCTAAACCAGACAGCAGAGGGGTTTACTGTTGTATCAAGCATGTATCTGTTCTCCTTTCATTTTGTTCATAATGTTGTATCCCCAGGTTTTATTACCATGCTGTTTGTTATCAGACTGTATAAGTGACTAGTTTTTGTCGAGAATCTACTTACATATTTTTTTCAAATGTCATAAATGAAATAAAGCATAATTTCCATTGTGTCATTTCAAAATACAGAAGTGACATTGCCAAATTCAAAAGCATGAAGGATTTCAAGCATACAGAGTATGATAATATACAACATCCAGTGTAACATTTCTCTACAGTGTTGCAAGTAGGCAAAAGTGGGAGGGGTCCTTCAATCGATAGGTTCCCAGAATGAGAGAAATTGCTTTGGTACTGTATTCTCAGTATCCCCTTAGGTTACTAAATGATTACATTACTGGCCAGGAATCTGTGTAGAGAATTATGACTCATTATCATACAGGTTACAGTGCTGTTGCATTAACAGTTAGTGAAAATTGTATACCCATGAGAGCAATCCCTCCTCTCTGACTGCAAATTTTGCTACTGCTGTATTGATTTTTGGAGCCTGTCTGTGCTGTGTACCAGTGTTGGCTGGGTCTTGTTGAAAACAACTTGAGTGGCTAATATATTATCTTTCTACCTAAAGTGCATGGCAAAGAGAGAGAGATGAGCTTGTATGTGTGGGTGTGATAGTTTCTTTAGAGCCGACTATGGAGACAGTCCGCCAGAATTGTTGCAATATTAAGCATGATATGCATTGTTCAGAACAAGTCGTGACAGATCAGCCAATATGCTGCTCCTGTGGGAGCCTAAAATAGTTCTTTGTTATGGAGGTTGATGTAATAAATGTTAAAAAATCGGGATGTGCCAGCCTGCAACTTCAAAGGCCTGGTGTCGTATAAAAAGAAAGAATTCTCCTTAGTAAATGTTGCCAGGGTAACCATCACATGCCCTGACTCACAGCTGTGTAAATGTTATTGTAATAAAATACATACATATCTGTAATTCTGTTACCCATCCTTGGGCAGACAGTTGGCCATATTGTATATCCATAGCAAGGCCTGGTGTAAAGTCAAAAACGCCCTCTGTGTGTCTACAAGGTTTTTCTTTTTCTAGTCTGCAGGCTGTTAGATACTGGAATGCATTAGAAGAGTGGAAATAAAGTAGAGCAGATTTGCGTGAGACCGTGATGGTTTGAAGGGCGGATTTCCTGGTTTTGTTGTCAATAGCTGTCTCAATGGCTGATGTCTCATTTTCTTGTATAATGATTTTTAAAGAATAAATAATAAAATAAACAAATTTATAAAGTAACTTAATTAATTAAGTTAATTAGATATAAATCTTGGAAATTATGTGAAATATAAATTCCCAGTCATTGCAAAAGAAAGCCCCCAAGGTTTTTAAAAAAGTGAAAACCCAGTTCAAAGCATTAACAAATTAAGGTATGGCAAAGTACTTGTAACCCGCTGCAAATGTGTTTGTGTGCATGTGATCTCGCACACACACACACACACACACAGGCATTAGCGCGCACACACATTGATCTGTTGGGATGTTTTAAGGGATAAAGTGTATTAGGTCAATTCAATTATGGATGAGGTTGGCAGAGATGAGACTTCAAAGATCAGTAGACTACAAAAAAGAATTGAAAAAAAAAGTCCCTGGAAAGTTCAGATTGTTATTCTGAGTGAATTTTATGGAGGGGAGATTTGTTCTTGCCTGCTTTTAAGTAGCATACAATTGGATATTTGAGAGTGTATTGAAAGGACTTGCATTTGAGGTTTAAATAGATCTAATAAGTATTTCTTCTTTGCCTCTTTCCCTTCAAGGATAAGGCTTAATGCTAGGGTTTTTTTTTTTTTTGTTGTTACGAATAGGTTTTATGTAATACGGCTTGTCTGTGTTTGATAGAAACAGCACTGGCAAAAATAAGGAAATATTTTGATTTGGATGTGTATGTAAAAATTATATAATGTTGTATGAAAAAAAAGTCTGATGTGAAAATCCAAGCTGCCAAACAATGGTGGGAGTAAGTCACTAGCAGGTGCAAAGGCCCTTGAGAGTTTCACGATTCTCTATTGATTATGTTGTTTTTCTGTTGTGTAACAAAATAGATAGCAAATGCTAAATTGACAATTGTTTCCATGAAAGGAATATTATCTGCTTCTTGTTCAAACATCTGAGTGTTAAAGCATTATAAATGCCAGTGCTGTCAGTTAACTTGAGAATAGGAAGGAGTCGGTTAACTGGATCTAATCTTTGTGTCACAATACCCAACTTTTCTCATGTAAATCTTCTTATTGTTTGTTAACTGATTGAGGCAAGTGCTTCTTTTTGACTTGTGACAGTGGTCCCGAGGATATTAACAATTAACACACACAAAGACGTTTCTTGGATTCTTTTAACTAAGATAAACAGGCTATAACAGTGCACTCGGTAGGATTTTTCTAAGGGAGTACCGTACCCCTTGCCCAAAAAAAGAAGGGGTAATTTTCAAAATGAAGGGGTAAAATTAAAAAATGCTCCTGGCCTAACTGCTTCCTTAGTAAAGTTTTAAAAAAACTAGGTCAAACAAGCGCTCTGTAATAGTTGGGAGAGTTAGAGATAGAGAACGGCGCCAAAATGTCTGGACACTGACAAGTAGTCACCCAGTATCCGTCTCTGTCAAACAAGCATTTTTTAGTATACTATTTGAGAAGGGACACAAAATTTACATATTTAGCCATTTTAATCAATCAAAATGTTCATACTTCTTACTCTTCCTAGTGTTTCTCCCTAAAATTGATGCCGACAAAAAGTAGGTCAAGTCGGGAACATTAGGCACCCGTCGTTTTTAAGTTTTACTAAATTGTTTATAAAAATTAAACCTTTGCTTTCAATTTGTAAATAATTACTAGAAATATTATTTCACAGTTTGTTGAAAGATAATTTTTATTTATGTTTGTTAGCGCAGCACTTCAAGTTCAACTGTTTTCTAAGCTGGCCAAATCTGGAGCTAGCCGGTTGCTGCAAACCACTTTGTTTCCAACCGGCAAATGACTGCCAATAATAAACGATCTATTTTGTCTGTGATAATAAATTTTACACTTCAAATTTTCCGGGCAAGTGAACAGCCGAAAGTCACTTGCGTTTCCGGGCAACTACCAGCTAAATTTTAGTTGCCCGGCTGATAAAACTAGTTGCGAAACGCAACCATCGCAAGTAGGTATGTCGGACTCTGAAATCTATAGTAAATAACTTTGCCTACCTTGCATGACAAAACCTTTTAATTGACTGTTGTTTTTTTCCTTTGCTTTTCCTTTTTCTCGTCATTTTGTCATCACTGGTAATCAGCAGAGCTGGAAATTCCCGGTCGCCCGCTCGTCAAATGCGACTAAAAATTTATTCTGACGACTAAAACTACAAAAGTCACAAGGGTTACTGGCCTAAAGTATTTGGTCTGGGCGAGTGATTTAAATTGGTCCTAAACGTATGGTTGCTCAATTAAAATGTTGAGCAGTTATGTGAATAAAAAAATGATCATTTCATCGTTGTTCATACCTTGTTTATACTAAAGAGAGGCACATGTGCTTTGACCTAAAACTTGCATATTATGACCAATCAGAGAAGATTACGTCATCCTCTGCAGGTCAGTGAAAGAAGAAGCATGTTTTAGTCGGGTAATTCAAATATCTTAAGAAAAAAATGAGACACTTGGGAATCAATTATGACATTTTCAACATGAGTCTGACCGTCAACAGTCAACGGACTGGTCAACTTCGCCGATCTTCAAAGCCAAAGGTGTGCGTATTCGTACGCGCTGGGGCTCCAGCCAATGCGTAAAAACAGCAAAACAACGCGTAATTACGCACTCTCATACGCTAACGAGTTTACTGTATAATATTGTTCTCTTTTTCTGTGATAAAACTCTTTAACTTTAAACTCTAATCCCAACCCAAATTAGAATAAAAAATTGAAAGCTGCAACAGAAAATATGTGTAAAAATCCATAGAGCCCCTCTACTCTTTATTTGTAGTGCAACCCATGTATGACAGAAACATTTCAAAATCTCAGTGCCTCCCCATACCCCCCCATGGTGAGCCTCAGAGTACCAATCCCTGACTCATCAGTGATGTTAAAATCAATACTTTGTTCTTGGCTCTGGGTTCTGGGAATGGTGGATATATATATAAATATACCACATCATAATGCCTTCCATTCTGAAGCAAAATGACAGCCTGATGAGCCCTTGCATCATCTGATTGTCTGGGAATGGTGGATATATATCAACCGGGTTCTGTGGGCGGGGGTCTATTTTTGGTTGTATTCGTCTCTTTATCCCGGTCATAATCAAATGGGTGATGTATCAAAGAAGGACAAGTCCCCTTTTTCTTCCACAAAGTTATTTATTCCTTTAATCAATTAATTGGAAAGCACACTTTAAATCTTGTGAGCAACTGCCTAGAAATTCTGTAGGAAACTGCCTGAAAGTGACTACTTGAAACTAACAGCTTGAAAATAACTGTAGCCGGCACTATAAAAATCCATTTGAAGAATGAATGTAACCGTAAGTGAAGAAGTGAATAAGTAAGTAGTTAAAAGAGAGCCAGCGGTTTCTTTTTTTACCCTCTTGACTACCACGCCCAAACGATAGCCAAACCCCAATTTTCATGTGATGTGTCTTATCTATACTGTATTTCCAAATTTCCTCTAAAGGTGACAGATATATAACTTTAAGCAGCTTACTTTCTGTATTTCTAGGAGTTGCCTCTTTCTAACTTTCTTCGGTTCATATAGTAAACTAATCTATCTTTGCTATTATGTATCACTGACCAAACAATGTCCAATGCAGGATCCACCACAGCAGTGCTCCCCCCCC
>NW_019775813.1:190379-213412 GCF_001039355.2 Lingula anatina
AGCAATACCCTGGTTTGTATGAAAGGTCACGTGATAACATGATACTTAAAACCTAAGCTATAATACTCAGACACCTGAAAAATTAATTATGCTGCATTCATTTTCAGAAAGGAATACAAGTTGATTAACAAATCTTTTACTATTTTTCTTTTTTGTAAGCATTGATATTAAATTCCTTTGAAAATAGCATGCATAAATAAAATCAGTATAATTACTTACCCGTTCTTCACAAGTTTTGTCCTCAAAACTTACATAAATAAAATCACACAGTACAAAAAAATACACTTTCATAATTGAATTGGATATCTTAACAAATAGAAAGGTAAGAAAATGTATCATAATAGTGAATCACACCAATAACTTCTTTTTTTTACGGCGGCACTTTCTACCAACAAACATCAACCATGGACGCCATCAAGAAAAAGATGCAAGCGATGAAGTTTGAGAAGGAGAATGCTCAAGATAGAGCTGAGGCACCTGAGCAGAAACTGAGAGAGGAGCAAGAAAAGAACTCCAAGGCTGAGGAGGAAATCAACAGCCTACAGAAAAGAATCCAGCAATTAGAAAATGGCTTGGACCAAGCTACTGAAAATCTACAAATTGCCACCACAAAATTTGAAGCTTCAGAGAAAGCCCAGGGAGAGGTTGAGGAGCAGGTGCAGACACTGAATAGGCCTGTCTTACTATTAGAAGAAAACCTAGAAAGCACAGAGGAGAGACTCACTGCAGCATCATCCAAGTTGGACGAGGCTTCTCGAGCTGCAGATGAGTCTGAGAGAGGTCGCAAAACCCTGGAAAAACGTACCATGACTGATGATGAACGTATTGATGAGCTGGAGAGGCAGCTTCAGGAGGCCAAGTACATTGCTGAAGAAGCCGATAGAAAATATGATGAGGTTGCTCGTAAGCTGGCCATCACAGAGGTTGATTTGGAGCATGCAGAGGTTCGCTTGGAAGCTGCTGAGGCTAAGATCCTTGAGCTGGAGGAGGAGCTTAAGGTGGTGGGCAAAAACAAGAAATCTCTTAAAATGGTGAACAGGAGGCTTCATGGATAGAAGACAGCTTTGAGGAGACAATCTTTAACTGCCAGGTCAAAGGAGACTGAACATGGCCACACCAGATAGCTGAGCAAGCTGACTGGGGGTCCCAGTTCTCAACCAGGAATAAACCAGTGTGTAAAAGTACCCATGAAATTTTGTTTGTTTATTCTTGGACCATGTTGTGGTGACTTGGATCCCCAATGTTACTCAGACACCTGAGAAATTAATTATGTTGCATTGATTTTCAGAAAGGAATACAAGTTGATTAACAAATCTTTTACTGTTTTTCTTTTTTGTAATGATTGATATTAAATTCCTTTAAAAATAGCATGTATAAATAAAATCAGTATAATATTAAAAAAATCGGTATAATATATGTAAATAATACCACATCATAATGGCCTCCATTCTAAAGCAAAATGACAGCCTGATGGGCCCTTGCATCATCTGGTTGTGTGGGTGGTGATTTGGGGAAAGATGGAGATTTATAGTTTTATTTTATTGAAGAACGCCACATCCTCTTTTAGAAAAAGGATTAAAAAAATGTGATTAATGATGGTTAACTAAAAGTTAGCAAAGGAAAAGAAAGCAGTAATTATATCATGTACTTCTTTACATAGATGTAAGGAAAAAAGTTGTGTCAAAAAATGAACAATAAAGTGCTTTGAAAATTGTTATCACACTCATTACATTAACCCCAAAATATTTGGTGCATGTGTACGTGCCTGCCTGCGCAAGTGTGTGTTGAGGGGCACCTGGGAGGATCCTAGAAAATCAAATTGTTAGTAACACGAAGTGAAGGAAAACTGACAGTGTTTTATGTTTAAATACATTAAAGGGGATGATATAACATGTGGTGTTAGCTGCAGGGTAACCAACTGGGGAGATGACATCACTAATAAATTCAAAACAACAGATAATGTCCTCTAAAATAAGTCCCGGGGGTGATGAATTGTTAGGGCAAAATGAGGGCTTTACAGAATTTAACATTATATTTTTCAGTGTATGATTTTTCTAAGATTCACTTTTGAAAAATGAGAAATAACTTCCCATTTGCGTATACTTTGACAGTGTTTAAAAACCAAAACATGATTCCAATGATGAAAATATGAATGTGTAAAGTTGTTTAAAAACCAAAACATGATTCCAATGATGGAAATATGAATGTGTAAAGTGTATGTCTTTAGGAGTGAATAATAAGACCCTACATTAATAGCTTGTCCTAAATGCTTCTCTCCACGCCTGATGAATATTAATGGTCCCTGGATCAACTCCTGTTAATTTGATTGACAAGGTACTTAACTTCTGATAAGCTGGGCGTATTTGTTTCTGATGAACCTTGACTTTTTGTAGGTTTGTGGGTGATGAAATGATGTGAATATTATGGGTATAAAATATACTGATCAGCAAAAGTTTTGCACCCTTCCTTTCCATCCCATCCCCCACTCCCACTACCAAGTCATTGTTAAAGAGTAAGGGTTATTTTTAATAAAAGTGCTCCATAAAATTTGTGCAAGTTTTAACACTTCTTTAATAAAAGGGGAGGAGGGGGAGAAAAATAGGTGTTGGCTAATTGATTTATGAGCCAGACAGCTTGCTACATCCGATGATACATCATATGAAATTACAAGACGTGATAAAGGTGGCTGAACCCTATGACTAAAGCCGTGTTTTTTTCATCGATTGCTTGGTCTTACACATTTGTATTCTGTGTGTCATCTCATGATGAAGAAATGATCCATAAACTGCATGCATCATAAATAGTGATTCATGGATACAGAAGGATCTGTATATATCAGATTGGATGTGTGAAATGATCCATTTTTTTCTAAAGGATTTGATAAATTACACTAGGAAATTAAATTATCAGTATTGCATATTTCATATGAATTATTGAAATGTTTTAAGACTTTTTAGACAGGAATTTTAAGAAAATGTAAGTGACCTTGAAAGCCAGTCAGTTACTTGGTATAAGCATAGAAGTAGAGAAAATCTTGAATACTGATGTCTTTTATCTAATACCATTATTAATATGACAGCCTTAAGGTGTTGTTTCATTGTCCACTCCAGACACATTCTTCCTCCATGTGCCCCAGGTGTGGATAAACAATGAAAACAATCACCTGCTGGCGTACTGAGAACTCTTTGTTACTCCAGGTGTATTCACTTTCTTTCTCTCTAGGCCAGTCTGTCTAGAACATGCAGATAAATAGATGGGCAATTCAAATGCTTCTATTTTAAACTTGGCTATGCCTAGGACTGTTTTATATATATCTTTTTCGCTTTCTGGCACATGGTATTGGCAAAGCTCAGAATAATTTGGACATTGTAAAAATTTGGAACTTCCTTCATCTTTTGTTATCATGCATATCTTTAAATTTTGAGCTATTTTATTCTCCTCTGTAAAATTTGAATGCATTAAAGCGATAGAAAATTTTTGGGTTTTCCATTTGTCACTGCCTTGCTATATGGTCCATTGTTGCTAACTGTTGCTTGTTGAAGTGTAAAAACTAAAGTTGATATTTTGCAGGTTACAGGTCTGCAATCATGGTTAAAATGAGAGGAGGGTCTCTCTTCCACAAGAAGACATTTTGAAATGACTTTAAAAAACAACTGTGCGTAAAGCAGATCAAAGCTTTCACTTCCATTGTCTGTTTGAATTTCAAACAACCAGAAAATTGCTGACACCAGTTAAAAGCAATTTTTTTGAAGAAAAGGGTTTTTTGGTGTGAACAAGTTNGAGGAGGGTCTCTCTTCCACAAGAAGACATTTTGAAATGACTTTAAAAAACAACTGTGCGTAAAGCAGATCAAAGCTTTCACTACCATTGTCTGTTTGAATTTCAAACAACCAGAAAATTGCTGACACCAGTTAAAAGCAATTTTTTTGAAGATTTTTTTGAAGATTTTTTGAAAATGTGTGCCTTTATACGGAATGCTAGATATGCAGAGTACTGTCAGTGGTGATATGTTTTCACATCAAGTCCCCCCTCTTTGATATTTTGTTAAGAAATTTGGTCACCTGATCCTTAATTCTGAAGAAATTCGTCAGGAATTGTTCTAAATTGAAACTTTTAAAAGTAGTAGCAGGTAAAAATAAAAAAAAGTTATTTGGAAGAAATGTTTTTGTCTGTGTTTGTTTGTGTACATGTGTATGTGTTTTAAATGAGTGCAGTGGAAAATGTTTAAATGAAGTTTACTGAAGACTTCAGGTGGCCTGATTTTCAATCTTAAAACCATCTCCTTGATTATCCCTTCATGTAAAAAGAGGGAGAGTGGAGAGAATCAAGACCCAAAGCTAGTTAGCATTTCAAAATTACTTCAAGAAAGCCAGTCTGTCAGGTTAAGTGACCCTCTTTTCTGTGTCATTGCAACTCTATCATGTAGCTAATGCAGGGAAATTGCCCTCCACGGAGAGGGAAGCAGATCTGGCTTGAGATTTGGGAGATCTGAACAAACCAGACAGGTGAAGTGGTTTAAGGTGGGAGAGTATAGGGGTAAAATATATGTAGAATAGCAAGAAATTGTGCGGGTGAAATAAGACTTTGAAGTAAGTTGGCTGCCCTGTGTATTATTGGTAGTGCAAAGTTGACGCATTTAGATTGGTTTCATATTGGGTGGCAAGTTCTGATTGTTTTTGCCAAACAATTTCAAATAATATTTTTTGAACTTTTGTCTTGATCTGTTGATTATTTCCCCCCTGGAGATGTTTGGACTTTTGCAACATTTTATTATAATTTCTAGCCTTCCGACTGTCATGATAATTTTTACTTCAGAGTCTATTTACAGCTGGCCTAGCATTTTAGTTCACTTCTATCTCACACAGAACAACCTTTGTTATCTTCTATATCCAAGACAAAGCTGAACTCAGTACATTCAGAGCTCTTCACAGCTCTCCCCTGCTTGTCTTTGAGAGCAGGCCAGCTCTGGCTACAGCTGTACTGCATCTCCCCTACAACTCCAGTTTTCAATTTCTGCCCAGTAGTAAAACTAATTTGTTCCTTCCCTTGGGCAGTGAGTGAAGAGGTCAGAGAATACACACACATTGATGGAGCCAGCCAGGTGCTCCAAAATAGTGCAGGTTAATTCAATTTTATTTCAAAATAAAACCCAAACTTTGAAAAATATTAGATATGAAGGGAGGGCAAGGACCGAAAGAACTGACTTCTCTTGTACGAGGAAGGCAAAGATTAGCCAGATGCTCTCCAAAACATCATAGAATGATTCAATTGTATTTAGAGATGAAATTTGCTTTGAAATAAAGGTCATAATTTAATTTGAAGGAAGAGCTGATGCTGATGAACTGAGTGTATACAGATGTGCCTTGTGAAAGTGAATTGAGAATGGATGTGAACTACAGGGTACGGCCTAGTGCACTGCATTTTTGCTCTCCTAGTACTTTAACCCATCCACTCACAAAGTAGTTTGTACTTTTCTTTCTTTAAGCATTAAACATACTTCAATTTCCATTCCCGACTTGGCAAGTGGTGAAATAAGTTAGTTCTGCCACTCTGAGCTTCTGGTTATGGAGGAGAGTTGTATTTCAAGTGTGAACAAAAATTGGAATTCAAACTGGTTTTGGAATTACAGACTGAGACCAAATATGTCGAGTTATGGGTGAGGAAGTATCCACAGATGTGACATTCCACATTTTTTGCTAAAAATTTAATGTCATAGTGACCTGTATATATTCATACCTGCACTTACTAATGCGGACTTCACCAGGTTTTGCTGGTGGACTTCATTTAAACTATCTGAGATATCCAAAATGACATTTTAATCCCTCACAATAGCATGCCATCAGCATTGAAAAGATATTCTCCCCTTGCCCCTCTGATCCTCTTTCTCAGCGATCTGTGAAATTCTACGCTGACATTTCTTACCTGCAGGTGCAGTGTGTAAAGGGGTCAGAGAAGTTGTAGGGCAGGTAAATGTCATGCTCCCTAAATACCTTCACATACAGACGTGTTGGTGTCCCAACAATAACTCCATTATGAAAACTGATCTTTTCTTTTTCTTTAGCTGCATCATTTGCTAAAAGGTACAGTGGGGATGTTGAATGGTGTTTTTTTTTTTTTTTTTTTAGATGACAGAGACTAGCTAGGGTTCAAAGTCAGTCATTTTCAGTGGTTAATTGTGCTGGGGAAAGTAATACCAAACCTGTTAAAACTATTGCCTATATCCAGAGAGCTTATTTACTTGCTTGTTTATTTTATAACATGCTTTCTTGTCTCTTTACTGGTTGTTGGTCATAGATTGCTAAGTTTGCATGAATAGCAAAACTGTAAATTCATAACTGTAATATTCTTGTAACCAACCATTTAAAAATTACCAAAGCCACGCCCTGTGCAATACCAATTCTGTGCACAGTTATTAACAGTGCAGCAAATAACTGGTAATTTCTCCTTCGCAGCGAGCTAATCAATAAGTATATGGCATTTAATCAGCAAGGAGACAGGGCGAATAGGATAAGTTGAGAATAATGACTACATGCTAAGCACACTTTGTTCATATGATGTCCATGGTAAAGAGATTTTTCCCATGATGATAAGGTTGTGAAAACCTGGTTCCCTGACATGGATTTTTTTTTTTTTTTTTTTTTTTTTTAGCACATGAAAATAATTGGGGCTTTTAATTGCTTTGGTCGAGAAAGTTGAATAGATCAGCTATAACTGAAATTTTGGGAAATGTAGTCTTAGATTCTTTCATTCTATATTTGAGAAATTGTGATCAGAATATTGCAATACAATATGTTAATGATGATGATGTGATTGTGGTGATGTTACATACGAGAAGATTTTGAAAATTATCACTTGGGAGCTGATATCATGGAATTCTGAATGGCAAGATAAATATTATCTGCTTTTTTACTTAAAAGTATGAAAACAACGTGATGATTCAGGGTGGTGTTAAAGAAGAGAAAATCTGCTGTCTAAAAATAATTTTTAATGTTATGTCAGGATTTGATCACAGAGTGATCAATAGGTCGAGTGTTGTGATGATATGAACTGGTTGTCTGGCACTTCATAAGACTATATCCTTATCACCCATCTTTCAATACAATTACTTGTAGTCAGCCTCTTGGCTGTGAAGGTCATGGACAATCACATAATAACTGAAGATATATAATTTTAGTTGGCAAAATGAAAAAAGAAAAAACATACGATTAATGCTTTATAGATCCACTTCATTTGTCAGACTTGAGAAGAAAAAATAATTTACATGATTGTGTTATAATTTATTTATTTTTAGTAATAGGCTAGACAGATGATTGGAACATTTTGCTTAATCCTGGAAAAGATGACGACCTTGGAGGACATGGTGTTGATTTGTATTGATTGGTCCAAGTTTAGAACATTTGAAGACTGTTGCTGTGAACATTGACAGGACAGGAATAATTCCAGTTTCCACTGTGACATTTCACTTTCATTGTAGCCAAGTTGCACCTTTGAGTCATCTTTCTTCTTTTTTATTACATTTTCACTTTCATTTTTAGGTCTTTTGTGAGGTGTTTTGTTGTTTATAGTTGACACTGTAAAGAAATTTGCAAGCTACATCCAAAATTCCCTGTCATGAGTTTTGCAGTTTCTGGTTTCAACTTGATTTGNTTTCTTACCTGCAGGTGCAGTGTGTAAAGGGGTCAGAGAAGTTGTAGGGCAGGTAAATGTCATGCTCCCTAAATACCTTCACATACAGACATGTCGGTGTCCCAACAATAACTCCATTATGAAAACTGATCTTTTCTTTTTCTTTAGCTGCGTCATTTGCTAAAAGGTACAGTGGGGATGTTGAATGGTGTTTTTTTTTTAGATGACGGAGACTAGCTAGGGTTCAAAGTCGGTCATTTTCAGTGGTTAATTGTGCTGGGGAAAGGTAAAACCAAGTCTGTTAAAACTATTGCCTGTTTCCAGAGAGCTCATTTACTAGCTTGTTTATTTTCTAACTTGATTGCTTTCTTGTCTCTTTACTGGTTATTTGTCATAGAGTGCTAAGTTTGCATGATTAGCAAAACTTAAAATTCATAACTGTAATATTCTTGTAACCAACCATTTAAAAATTACCAAAGCCACGCCCTGTGCAATACCAATTCTGTGCACAGTTATTAACAGTGCAGCAAATAACTGGTAATTTCTCCTCTGCAGCGAGCTAATCAATAAGTATACGGCATTTAATCAGCAAGGAGACAGGGCGAATAGGATAAGTTGAGAATAATGACTACATGCTAAGCACACTTTGTTCATATGATGTCCATGGTAAAGAGATTTTTCCCATGATGATAAGGTTGTGAAAACCTGGTTCCCTGACATGGATTTTTTATTTATTTTTTTTCTTAGCACATGAAAATAATTGGGGCTTTTAATTGCTTTGGTCGAGAAAGTTGAATAGATCAGCAATAACTGAAATTTTGTGAAATGTAGTCTTAGATTCTTTCATTCTATATTTGAGAAATTGTGCCCAGAATATTGCAGTACAATATGTGAATGATGATGATGTGTTTGTGGTGATGTTACATACGAGAAGATTTTGAAAATTATCACTTGGGAGCTGATATCATGGAATTCCGAATGGCAAGATAAATATTATCTGCTTTTTTACTTAAAAGTATGAAAACAAAGTGATGATTCAGGGTGGTGTTAAAGAAGAGAAAATCTGCTGTCTAAAAATAATTTTTAATGTTACGTCGGGATTTGATCACAGAGTGATCAATAGGTCGAGTGTTGTGATGATATGAACTGGTTGTCTGGCACTTCATAAAACTATATCCTTATCACCCATCTTTCAATACAATTACTTGTAGTCAGCCTCTTGGCTGTGAAGGTCATGGACAATCACATAATAACTGAAGATATATAATTTTAGTTGGCAAAATGAAAAAAGAAAAAACATACGATTAATGCTTTATAGATCCACTTCATTTGTCAGACTTGAGAAGAAAAAATAATTTACATGATTGTGTTATAATTTATTTATTTTTAGTAATAGGCTAGACAGATGATTGGAACATTTTGCTTAATCCTGGAAAAGATGACGACCTTGGAGGACATGGTGTTGATTTGTATTGATTGGTCCAAGTTTAGAACATTTGAAGACTGTTGCTGTGAACATTGACAGGACAGGAATAATTCCAGTTTCCACTGTGACATTTCACTTTCATTGTAGCCAAGTTGCACCTTTGAGTCATCTTTCTTCTTTTTTTATTACATTTTCACTTTCATTTTTAGGTCTTTTGTGAGGTGTTTTGTTGTTTATAGTTGACACTGTAAAGAAATTTGCAAGCTACATCCAAAATTCCCTGTCATGAGTTTTGCAGTTTCTGGTTTCAACTTGATTTGAAAAAAAAATAATGAAGTTCAGTTGCATGACAAGACTTCTCCTGTAAAGACATATTTTATATATATCTGATGTAAATTGCTCTAATTCATGGGTCAGGAGGGTGTGAGAGAGGTATCTGATAGAACTGGTATCATACATGAAGTAGGACAAGATCAGTGAGGGTCATTTCAGACCACTGATCTCTCAGGCTGGCAGATCTCGTAGAACTACCCGTCCAAATCATAATTTATTTGTTGTTCTGTGATTAAATCTACTAATAACAGAAGGTGCCTAATATCAGAAATCATTGTCTGTTGTAAAATTGTACAAATACTAAGTTATAATGTATTTCCTTCCATCTTCATGTCCACTCACAACAAAAAATTTGTATGTAGAAAATTGTTTAGATTTTGTAGAATTAAATTGTTTTAGATTGCATAAATGCAATATATAGTCAATGTAGCAAATTGAATTGAGGGAAGAATTAATGAGAAAATCACCCTTGATGTGTATGAATGAAAGCTGTGTCTGGTCTGGAATTGTACTGACTACACAGTTTCAGCTGTGTGTCTGTCTGCAGTTAGGTCTATATCTAGACTGGCGTTGAAAGAGAAAATGACTCTGACATTTAAGTTATACCAGGAATCCTACAACACTGATTTTGAGACTTGGGTTTGTGTGTGTATGATTGAGAAAAAAGTTTTTTTGGGGTATGTAGTTTGTGTGAGAGCATGCATTCGTGTTAGTGAATGCATGCGTGCGTCCTTGCCTCTGTGTGTGTGTGTGTGTGTGTGTGTGTGTGTGAGAGTTTACATTTAGACTTACTTATGTGTGGTGTCAGAATTTATTCATGATTGCAAAATTTTGTGTTTATTTATGGTTTGCCTTTTTGTGAATATTTTAGAATATTCAACATGTGCCCATAAATATAACTAAATATGGATAAATTCATTATAATATGGCATGTATGTTCCTATCCATTTAGATATGATGGAAGCACTGGCACTCGCGTGACTATGGTAGCACTGTCCCTGCCTCTAAGATGTATGGCTTATATTCTCCACTTAAATGCAACACAATAATCGATTACAATTGAGTACATACACGTTATTTACATATATTGAAATTAAATCGATGTTCTTATCCCTGCACTAATTGCCCATGGGGTAACGATATGCCATTTGAATGCAAAATTCTCCAGGTAATTTTCTGATTAAATAATGATTTTCCAAGATGAATGTTTTGATGTAATTTGTCATGGTAGACTAAGCTCTCAAAATTAAGACGTGGGAATATTGGATGGAGTTTTCTGCTAAGATTTCACAACCATTCGGAGGGGCTTATGGGATAACCCAAAGGCCCCTTCTTGTATGGTAAACAGGGGAAAAAACATCCTGAGATTTAAAATGCATTCCCCCAGTTATTGATGAGGCATAGACTCACTTGGCATGAAGTGCATTGTGTAGAGCATTCATCGTATTAACGATGACTAATCCCTGATTTTTACATTATCGGGGTATAGGGAGTATTGTACTGACGTGTAGAATGACTAACACTGGGGTTTTTGAACTGGTGTTTGGCTAGGGCAGTGAAGTGTTAACATATTTATGTGTGCCTTACCTGGCTTTAAAACATGGTTAAGGTGAACGCCATAATAAATGGGGACACGTTGATAGCCGAAGTGTTTTGCTTTATTTCTGTTGTTGTTTTGATAATTAATGCAAGTGTCTTGGTCATTAAATACGTGAAGTTGCTTAGTGTGTTAATGTATGTTTATGTTGTGTTGATACTGTGGACATCTATAAGTGTGATCACTTCATGGATTTTAGGAAACGCTATGTACAGAAGCAAATGGAATTCTAGACCTCAAGTGGCTTAATAAAATGAGTCTAGAAATTCCCATGTTTTTATAGTTGCCTAGTCCTTATGGATTAAGTCCCTATTTTAATTTTATTTCCATTGTAAAAAAAAAAAGGGCGTTTTATTTGTTCTACCTACTGGAAAGGAAACTTTTTTGTTGGACATCATCATTTAATTGTAAGGGATGTATCTAAATACACATAGATTCAGATCTTTGTCTGCTTTTTGTGAAAAAAAGTAGGAAGTAAGACAATATTACTCATACCTACTAAGTGAGCTAATTGCCTGTTTATTGAATTGAACAGAAAGCATTATAATGCAAGGTGTCGGAAGTGCTAATGTGTTTTATTAGATGTGAATGCATTAATAGTGCGACGTGCCAGACATTGATTAACGCAGCCACAACAGGACATAATGTATGTCACATATAAACGATGATGACGGTGCTGCTTGGGGTGGCGTAGTTTATAAGAGTAACCAGGTGTGTGAGTGATTGCAGCATACTGAGAATCTTGGCTCTTTTTTGCCAATGATGTATGTACTGTCACACCGCAGATGTGTGCATGCACGTGCGTCTGCACTGATGTGCTCACATAAATTTGAATGCATTTACATTCAGTCTGGAATTTGAATTATTTTTAGAGATTATTATCTCCTGATTATATGAAATGTAGTAAATTTTGTAGGATTTCTTAAGGTAGTTGCCCAAATGTAATATTTGTCTCAGTTTTTTGTGGCTTCTCCTGTTCGTTCAATAATGCTTTCATATGTTTAATGCATGAATTATGGAAATGATGCTGGTTAGCATGGCGCTGATCCATACAGGCTTTTTTTACTTGACTGTTAAGGTCTAGCAGCTTTTTGAGACGCATTTCTGTTTACTTGTGATCAGGGGCGATTAACATTTACAATGGCGCCTACTTTGCATTTATGGTTAGCAGTAAAATATTTTCTTTTCTTTTGGTTGTAAAAGATAAATACCCCTATATATATCTTTTGCTGAACAGGTGGTTTAGCAGATAAAAACATAAGTTTTCTTTATTTTATAGGTCTTTACAATTTTAAAAATCATCTGACATTGCTGAATACATACAAAATTGCTTCCAATAAGACCATATAAAGTAAATGTTAAAAATGTATTTTGGGTGCTTGCATTGTATGTAACTTATACCACCTAGCTGTTGTTTTGTGTTTGTTGTCAGACATCTGAGTCTTAAAGTAAGAAAAAAATTCATGATATATTTTCCATTACTTAGCTTTCTCATGCTGTTAGTAGCATATGAAAGCTTGAATGCAATGAATGTAAGGCTAAAAGCAAATAAGAACAGGTAAAAATTGCAGCACAGCTGGTAAAGAAAAGAACAAGATTGGCTACAACTTATCCCTTTAACAAGCTGTACTTGCCACTCTTATGTAAAGGTAATTTCTCATAACACTTGTACATATTCCTGTCTTTTGGACTGACGCAATCGGATCTGTTTGATACCATGGCTTTTAGGATTGTTTTGCAAAATAATGCAATTATGGCTGCCATTTTTGGCCTCACCTTACAAGGCTAGAGATAAGGCTCCAGGACTAGGTAAAAAAAGATTGGGCATGAAAGGTTTGAGAGGTAATCAACTTAGTATATATTAAAAGTACATTGCATCACATTATTAAATCCATGTTTGTATCTGTCAGAATTTCTGTATAGCCCTAAATCTGTGTATTCTGTCAAGTGGGAGATATTTTCTTAGAAACGGTTGTGATGGGCAATTGCTGCGATAAAGTGGTGGTTACGGGGACCGTCCTAACTCAACTGCACTGCGTTCCTGGAACACTCCATGCCTGTGCCATAAGCAGCAAGGAACAAGTTGATTGCTTTAACTCGTGCATCAGATAAAAATCAAACATTGATTATAAATGAATTTACATTTTGGTTAGATACCAAAGTGCACCAGGGTTGTGAAAACGGTCCTTTTTTTTTTTCACCCCCAAGTGTAAACCAGGCTTCTGGTACTTCTCACACATAAACTAGAGCTGCGGCTCTGCGTGTTGTTAATTCTTGCAAGCTGAGTCTGTTGTTTTAACATTTTTATATCAGTTTCTTGTGGTTGTAAAATAAAACCTGCCATAGGTAGGTGCAGCCCTATACCTGGGTATCTGTAGACTTCAAGGCTTTCTCTGATTCTTCATGCTCAAAGGGTATTATCATCTCTAAAATGACGAAAAGATACAGGGAAGAGCTCTGTAAAAAAAAAAAAGGGAAGAAGAGAGAAAGGAATGTAGAGAAAAGGGTGCACGGAGGTTTCTTGGCTCGCTCTATACAATCCCTGATCTAATATCAACAACTGATCTAAAACCAACATCTTAACAGAAGAAACCAGCAGTCTTTGTCGGCTTGTGCCCAGTTACTAGTACGTTGATTTGTTCAGAAACCTTTTTAGTTGAGATCACCAAGTTGCCATGGTAACTGTCTTATTATTGAAAATTTTGCCTGGTCTCATATGTAATTTCTCATCAAAAAGAGTATGATATTCTGCAGATTTTGTAATGCTAAATCATGGTTGTTGCTTTTACTTTTTTAAGAGATTGGTGCTTCTTTTACAAATTTATATTTTCTGAGAAATTGTATCATGGTAACTGTCTCTCCTATTGTAATAGCTTCAGCTAGTCAGCTACAGTTTGGCACTTATGTATGCTGATGTGAACTTACACTTATTTCCCACAAGCTTATTCCTATATTTTATTAAAAAGATTTTTCCTTTCCAGTTGCTCACAAGTACTTATTTCCTGTCATGAACTCAATCCACTTTCAAAACTTCTGAGTCATCTTTTTTCATATATGACCAATAAAACAATACACAGGGGAATTCAATTTATCATTTTTGTTCACGTTTAATGAGAAATGATCGTTCAGTAAGGATTTTTACGTGAGAAATATGAAACAGAAGAAATGGGATCAATACCACACATCTTTTAGCGTGATATTTCAAATATTTGCCCTTCCAGCTGTAGTAATAGAGTGGTGTTTGAAGTGGAGGTAACTTGTAACTGAATCCTGGCTGTTTTTGTCTTATCTTTCCTGCAAGTCAGTGGTGCATTTATTGTATGGTGTAAATGTTTTATGGCCTAGGCGGTCAATTTTAATGGGGGTACTGGACCGTATAGTCTGGAGCGGGTGCCATTATATATACCTGTGTTCTTAGTTACTGAAATGGTGGACATGGTCTGCATACAGAGATAAATTTGGAGTGATTTTGGTTGTCTTGTGGTAATGTCATGTACTAGACTGGACATAACAAGGTTAAGACTGCAAGACTAGTTCATTTACGAGTACTGATCTACTTTTCCCTCTTAACCCTTTGCAGAGAAGGACCCTATTCCCACAGACATCATTGGTGTGCGTGGATCTTCCTAGCTCTGTAGGAACTCTCACTGAGTGCAGTCAATCTCCTCTTGTTTCTAACTTATTCGTGTAATCGTCATCTTTTCTGTATTCTACTTAACACCTGGAGGACAGGTGTCATTCACTTAAGCTGATTGCAGTTGGCGAGAGTGCCAGCAGAGTTGGGTTGATCGACGTAGACTGTTGTTGATTATGGGAATGAGGCCGAGGCCGTGAATGAATCTTTAGGTGGGACTACGTAGGATAGGTATCCTTGGATTAGAAAACCAGTCACATGGTCTGCTGAGGTACAGACCTCTGGCCAGAGGAAAAAAAAATATCAAGAGCATTGGCTAGGTAGTGAGTGCTTTATGTGCACCTGCTTAAATCATGCCGTAACAATGTAAGGCACAGCTGTAATTGGCTTTTTAACTATTGTTCAGAAGAATTGATAATGTGTTTGCAGAGGGAGGTCCATGTGTAGCTCCCAAGAGGAAAATACAGCAAAGTCATTGTTATTTGTCCTTTTTTCAATGGCATAATGATATAAAAAAATTAATTATTTATAACATAAACCAGGAACTTTTTAATGGCACAGTAAATAATAAATGGCCAATAAATCAACCAGAAATTAATATCCTTGTGTTCACAGTTGTATCCTGCAACCATTATCTTTTGCTTTAAAAAAAAAAATTTTTCCCTGATGTAAAAGGGACACGTAATTACCCTTGGTTTCTGATCTCACAAGTAGACTGATGCTATCTGAGTTGTAGCACAGCCAATATACAAGATGTGCTCACAGGCAGAAACAACATGATAATCAACTTGTGTTAAAGCTTTTCGTCGTCACATATACATGATGTATTAGATTATAGATTGGAGACAACTGATCAACATAAAAGCTACTTACAGAAAGAATATTTTAAGAGATCTGCATAATAAGATGGTAAAACATTGGCATGTATTTCAATTTTGATAAGATTTTTACTCTAAATCTGTTTTATGAGTCTATATGCAAATTTATTTTGTTGTGTTTTCGACAGACGAATTAAAATAAAAAAGTGAAGTAGGAAACTATGCATAGTTAGTGCGGCTGTTGTTCTGTTACAGAGCAAACAAACATGGCCACAGTTGGGAGGCAATGAATAGAAAAAATCAATAGGAATCCTCTGATCTGCTTGGGCATTTTACAGTTCTCATCAGCGGAAGCTGCAAGAAGCCCTGCCCATCTGTTCTACTTTTTTTTCTGTTCGATCAGTGCAATTTAGGTTAAGAACGGATAGAGTAAAAAAAGATTTGTGGGGATTTATGATGTCTGATCTCTAACAAAAGTAGAACCTCTGAAAGAGTTTTCGTGTGTATGATTATCACATTTTGTGTTGGGAGAAATTTTGTAAGAAATTGCTGTTTGCATACAGCATCATCAGAAAGCTGTGATGTGCATCACTGAGAATGGTGGGAAACCATCTTTGAATTACAACAAGTGGGCGCAAAGGAAAAATTTTCTTGGAATCTGCGGCATTACAGCTAGTTGAAAATCAATCAGGTACTCGTTTGGAGTCATTGATCAAAGGATTCTTGGAAACGTATATATATATATATATTGTTAAACTATCATAATCTCTTTGAGAAGATGTATCCCTACAAAGGTTTTTTTTTTTTTTTTTGTGCCTGAGCTGAAAGGTACTTGTGATCCACATATCAAGTCCGAGAGGATGTTCATCAGCTTATTTCATAATGCCACGCATTTTGATACAAAAACAAAATAATTTTCATTTGCATTTGAAAACTATCATGACGTCTGAATGTCACATTATGGAAAAGGCATTTAGTTAATACAAAACCAGAAACGGTGTTGAAAAAATAATGGAGAAAAGGCAACACTTGTTTCTTCAAGTTACAGCTTGTGTTGAAATATTGTCTGATGATCCCAGTCAAGTTGGGAGTCCCCAGTATTCAATTGTTGTCGGAGGAGATCTATCATGATTGCCATAAAAGCATTTGCAATGAACTTTAACGCCCCTCCGCTCTGTTCTCAACACCAGGAAATTAGCCTGTTGATAACTGTGATATGCCACAACTGAAAAACTTTGACGATTTGATGTGAAGATATTGAATGGGTTTTCATAGGTTTTGAATACAGGCCCAGGTTAATTCAACCATTAGGTTATGTGATAATGCCAAGTTTAATAAAAAGAGGTTAACATAAAGGTCATATTTCTTGATACATTGTGACAGCCGAATTCAGTGGATACATTCTGGGCCAGTCATTCTTAAAAGATTAAAATACTGATAACGATATCAAAAAAGTCCACTTTGGGTTGTCTGTTATCTGATTTAACAGAGCCGTACAATGTACAAGACTGTGTGTTAAAAGGGCCCTGGAGAATAGGCTGTCCATGGTTACATTAGATATAGTAATCACCCTGTCTGCAGAAACTTGTCTGATGTGTGCTTTCCCCATTGCACCTTTCCCTACATTAGTTTAGACATGATAATGTATATCTAACTGTTTACGGTATTCACTCTGCGGATTACTTTTTGTATTTGTATTTGATCATGCCCGGATGTAGGGCGATTGTCAATAAACTTATGTATTCTGTATCCTCTTGCATTGTACAACTACAATTTATGCAATTATTACCCCTAAGCAAGTTATGGTCCTTGAGGTAAACTGTAAATCAAGAACGGTTATAAAAAGAAATTAAAATAATGAGAAAATAATGTTTAATTCCTTTGCAATATTTGGAGGCCGATCTCTATTGGGATTCGACCTTACAGGTCAGTGCTCTACCATGATGGAATAAAGATGTTGAAGAAAATGTATTTTACTGTCCCAAACTACCAATCAGCATGTAATGGGCATTTTCCTAGCAATGGAACAGGACTTGGTGTGTACATAGGGATATTTGATACCCATTAAGATGCTGCTAGTGCCTAATGACTCATGTTGAGATGGGATCGTGATTTGGCTATTAGGTTTGGACTAGAAATATTCGCTGCATTTCCTAGAATGCCTAGAATGACCTTTTCTTATCTTGTAAAGTACAGGGCTGATCTGGGTTTTTTTTATCAGGGTGCAGATTATTAAGCGCTTGTCCATTAGAGTAGCCGTTGGTAGAACTCCTCTCAGAGTCTCAAATGACCAGTATGGCAGTAACTTATGCCCCCTTCCTTTGCAAGTTGAAACGTGGTAAAATATTGATTGTCCTCCTTGCATAAACTTTAAATTGAAATATTAAGACCTATCCATTCTCCCCATCCCCCTCTAAAAAAGAAGGAATAAAGGAAAAACTCTCTCTTCAAACACTCCACAACATTTTGCTGGCAAACTGGTATTGATGTCTTAATGGAGTCCATTTGTGAGCCAAAATGTGAAGAAGATATTGATAACTAAATGTGTTTTCTGTGTAAATGGTTCAGGAAATGGACCTGGGAGGTGACGACAGAATGGTTAAATATCAAGTTTGGAAATAATGTGACTAAACGTTTGACTGGTGCTGAAGAGCGAGTCCCAGCCAAAAAAAGTTAATTCTCCCAGTTTTTCTAAAGGAAGAAGAAGATAAGATAGGATAGTTTTCATTAGGTTAGAAGCATTTTTGTTTATTTCCTATTTAAAAAAAAAATTAACAAGCTTATGAGGACTGTTTTGCCAAGTGTGAACAGCTGGTCATTCCTTCACTACTATAACTATGTCAAGACTGCCCAGAAAAAAAATAATTAAGTGTTCACCTATATTAAGGGTATCTTGTGGCCATCAGCAGTCATAGCATGGTCAAGTTATGGACCCTGCTAAGTCTTGGTAGATGATATTGACCATTTCATATGGCATGTTTTTATCAAAGTTCCAGCCTGGTCATATTCCAAGGAGTTCCAAGTAAATATGTTTAACCGAAGGAGAAGGTGTTTGCCTTTCTTGGCTAAAATGATTGTAGAGGAAACCTATCCCTCTGCCCCAAAAATGTCTTCTCTGACAAGTTTGAATAAATATTATGGACCAGAAAAGGCAAGCTAGCCAGAAGTTTCCCTCTGACATGTGTTTATAGAAACTGTAAACTTAAAAGTTTGGTTTTAAATTTGGTCAGGTGCTTATCACTTCTTAGTATCCTTCCTGAAATTTAAGACTTTGATAAAGCACAGGAAAAAGTCTGTTCAGTTTTGATACATGAATGAGATCATCTTGGGTTGAATTTCAAGTCCAGTTCTTGCAGCTTTACTTACAAGGTACTATCTCAGAAGACCAACATGATTACTATAGTTTCTAACTGTAGAAAGCCAGTGCAATCCCACATAATATGGTGAACTATTCTCTTTAGGTATTTGGTTTAGTTTGCCTAGGAAACAAATATTAATTTTTACATCTACCAAGCTTCTGCTGAATTAAGGGAAAATTTGAATTTTTTTTTTTCTTTTAAGGAAGTGAGAAGCAATAAAACTCTGTAGCTTTACCCTTAAAGGTATACTGTGATGAAAAAACGGGTTAAAACTATCCATTAGGTGCCCAAAAGTCATTTTTGAGTAATGAAAAAAAAGTCCTTACGTTTATTTAGTTTTTAAAGCCGATTTTATGCAGGTGTGAATGTAGTTTACGATACTCCCGCGTGGTGGCGCTTTGAGGCGAGTGACGTCACTTGCGTCGAGGCTCAGAAAGCCATATTCGATTCAGCTATCCGCTTACTTACATTTACTCGATCGCTTTGTCTGAACTATTTTGTAAAAATGAACAGAGAATGAATTGAAGGATATTTGTTTGAGATGAATTCCCTACGTGGTTATCATTTATTAACCAACAAAATACACCAAAACTATGTTAACAGTAAAGGTTTGGAAGCAGGGCAGCGAACATAGATTTTCACACATGCCCATCTGTCGCATCGGCTGAACGTTCTTATCCCGACTGATAAGAGAAGTTACCTAATACATGCAGGTGTGACAGCTAACATTATTTTTCACACCCGTGCAGTTTACCAGTGTCATTCCGGGAGAGCCAGGTCAGTGGACAAAAGGCCAAAGATATCGGACTGATAGCATCGGACACTACATTTCACACCTCTGCAACTTACCTCGCTACTTCCGCCTTACACGTGATCAGTGCAGCAGTATGTCGAGTAAAAATTTGATTCCACTATCATGTTAATATTAAAGTTTTCACTAACATAACCAAAAAAATCGACAATCGAACTTTTTTTGGGCTCTAGAAGCTGCTCTCTTCTTCCTTTCGACGGCCGCATCATGCACACATCCTACAGGTAAGACTCTCGTCGGCAGCGCTCTGGCATTTACTGTCGCATTTTGGTACTCCGAAAAATCGAATATACTGGGTACAGCATCATCTTTTAGTTCTCTCCGTGCTTTTCCACCGCACAATTCAGCTCGCAGGTAACGTACGAAGCATTCCGGCTCGAAGTGGTCGCTACAGATCCTCGCGTGTTTTGACACTGTGCTGGGATTTTTTAACTTCAGAGAATTGAGCCAAATTTTACGTTTTGCGGCATCCGCAGGCAGGAAATAATAGCAGATGTCTTTCTTATCGTAACCTACATTACGGCACCCGGGAACAACACAACTTTGCGGCATTTTGTTTTTCTGACACCTGGATGTTTAGTCACCTACTGCATAGCATATACTATTACTAGTACAGCTGTAGGAAGCTACTACCCAGGTTACGTCACTAGAAACTGACCAATCAGAATTTTCTCATCTAAATCTCATCTTTTCTCTCTAAAACTTAAAAAGAACAATTTTTTGACGTAGATATATAGTTTTTATACTGTAAAAAAAGCAGTGAACGCTCTGTGTTCCTAGAGCACAGTAGGCCTTTAAGGAATTAATGGGTTTCAGACAACATGTTATATCTGGAAGGAGATGTCTCTTTGGTATTGAATGAGATAAAGGAAGATATTTGCATGAATCCCATTTTATCATGTCTTTTCTCTGTCTGATCTCTGTACTTTGGAGCATTAGCAGAGGAGTTTATGAAGTTGGTGTTTTCCATTGCTGTGTATGTATTGATCTTTGTAATTGTCTGAGGGACTGGTTTCATTCATCTGACGCCATTGCTGTAAATATTTCATACTTATTTTTTTGCAGCAAATTGGAAAATAGAATGGAGTGTCTAATGATTTTTTTTTCAAATTTTTTTATTACATATGGCAGATATGGTGTATAACATGTTCTTGTGCTTTGCCCGTCTTATTGTAGTCTCTTGCTGTCAACCAGTTGCAGAGCAGCCGTCTCATTAACTTAAACAACCCAAAAGTGTAACCCCTGTGTGGTCGAAATGGGTTAAACAACGGTCACCTACAACTAAAAAACCTAGTCCAGTCACTAAAAAAATGATGTCAACAAATTTGACGTCCAGTTTTATTGGGTGGAGGTGACAGTGTCAAGTGCTTGCACTTAAGAGTGGGGACTGCCACTGGGGCCTTAATGGTCATTTAGCCAGGTATGTGGTCAGCATCATGGCCAGCTCTCTAAGGCCCTGGACATAGCAAGTCTAGACAATAGGGACCTGATATAAATCAAGACACCAAGTAGCCCCAGGGTGTGAGGCAATTCAATCTATTGGAAGTTATTTTTGAGAGCTGATATTTTGAGGATGGTTAAGGAAATAGAACCTGGAAGTGGAGGGTCAGTGCTCGGACATGTCAGACCCTTAACCAGCAGACTTGGATCAACGTGCTCAATATCAGGTTATATTAGGGTACATTTCCTTTCTGACCTTTTCTTTATTATTTTCACCCTCTTAGACGTCTTTTTCTTTTGGAATTAAATTCTGACTCTTTACATCTAACAGAAACAGAAAATAGGAAATAAATGTTATTGGTTTTGTTAAAGTTCAAATTAAAATGAAAGATCTTTCATATTGAAAATTGATTAGGGATGTTCTAGAGGAGGGAGGTTTCTGGAATGGGCCTTATTTACCCTTCCCCATCCCCTGTTTTTAATTTGTAGTTCCAGGGAAAAAAAAAGTGATGGATATTGTTGACACACCTTTGAAAAAGGAACAGATCCGAGATTTGGCATGTTCCTCATATAGAGACTGACTGTCAAATGAAGTTTTTGTAGAATTTTATGGTCTTTATCTTAGTCCACACTTCAGTTGAAGAGCTAGAACACAACAGATGGTAACACTGAAGTGCCTTGCTATCCACTGTATTATACATTATAGGGGCCCTTGTTATATCACACCATGGCCCTAGAACTGCCTAACTGGAATTGTCTGTTACTGCCTAACTGGAATTGCCTGTAAGATGGTTTAGTATCCATTAAAATAGAATCTGAAGGTGTGTGTGATAGCAAGGTGCCATACATGTTTAGAATTTCTTTTTGATTGCACTGTGGGTATCTTCGAAGTAGTTTATTGCATGGTTCATGTTCGCAAGTGCTCATGGAGTTTCGTAACCTTTCTGATGCTGTTGTTGTTAGGATGCTCTCTCTATCAGTTCAGTCATCCTGCTTGTCGTGTCTGGGTTTACACTGGATTCACTGACGCAGCCTTTCTTTCTCAATCTGTGATAAGCAATATGTTTGAAAAAAGTTGACTGTAAATATTTTAAGACAAGTCGCTACTTTTACCACTTTGAGAGGAATTGCAAACATTGAATACATGTTCTATATTGAGGAAGAACAACAACAACAACAAAAATATACTAAAGCACATCCATACTGGTTTGAAACTCATGCAAACCAGGCCTGCACCAAGAGCACAGCATCTTTTGCCTAGTGTAAACGGGCTTGGAGCTGTATACCAGAGTTGATCATCAAAAGCTTTCCTGCTGCCCCCCAAGTAGAAGATGCACCATGTTTGATATCTTTAGTGTTAATGGTAATAGGTTTGAACAGATAGCAGGATGATTCAGATAGGTGTAGGGTTTAAGTGCAGACAAATGGAGAGGAGGAGAAATTTAAAGAGATTATGCAAGCTTATCCACCATTGCTGGTAAGGGCAGATGTACGTTGAGTAACTGCAACCTGCTGATTTGAAGAGTTCCCTTCACTGGGAGAGATGCTGGTGTTATATCAAGTGTGGCCATTAATTTTCAGCTGCCAGCCAGACCTTTTTCCCTTTTGTACATCTTTGTTCAAAATTACTGTGCACATGTTTCAATAATTCCATGTATTTTAAAGGCGACCTTGCTGGAAACCTAGTCTGTTTTTGCGTGTGAAATGTTTTCTCAATTTTATAAATGGTTGCTTTTGACCAGAGGAATTGAGAAATATTTAATTTTTGCCCCTAAAATTTATCATAAATTTTAATTTTTTGACCTAACAGTAAATTTGACAGAATGTCACAGTTACTGTCAGTGTTTGTTACTTTCTTGCTATATTTCTTTAACAGATGGTAATAATGCTGTTATCCCTAATGTTTTGTCTGTCTGTCTGATTGTTTTGCCAGGACAAATGGGTCTTGTTACTAAAAATGGGTTGGGTTGAGATGAATCTTGTTGAAGG
>NW_019775813.1:214885-231023 GCF_001039355.2 Lingula anatina
AGATGCTGGTGTTATATCAAGTGTGGCCATTAATTTTCAGCTGCCAGCCAGACCTTTTTCCCTTTTGTACATCTTTGTTCAAAATTACTGTGCACATGTTTCAATAATTCCATGTATTTTAAAGGCGACCTTGCTGGAAACCTAGTCTGTTTTTGCGTGTGAAATGTTTTCTCAATTTTATAAATGGTTGCTTTTGACCAGAGGAATTGAGAAATATTTAATTTTTGCCCCTAAAATTTATCATAAATTTTAATTTTTTGACCTAACAGTAAATTTGACAGAATGTCACAGTTACTGTCAGTGTTTGTTACTTTCTTGCTATATTTCTTTAACAGATGGTAATAATGCTGTTATCCCTAATGTTTTGTCTGTCTGTCTGATTGTTTTGCCAGGACAAATGGGTCTTGTTACTAAAAATGGGTTGGGTTGAGATGAATCTTGTTGAAGGTTTCCATTTTGTTGACATTAATTGAATTATGGCAAGCTCATTTTTATGAAGTGTTGAAAAATATGACGGAAAATTACTTCAACATGCATTCTAAATTTCTTCACACATTGTGTACTAATTGTTTGTAATATAACATCTTGATTTTCTTGAAATTTTCAAGCGGTTGTGTACTTTAAAGAATATGAGCTGATTGTATTACAAAACTTATTTGTGACCACTGTCTATACATAGAAGTGTAATAAAAAAAAGAAAGAAATTGCTTTTTTCAAAGATAGAAAGATACCGAGACATCAAATGTCAGATATTTAATGTTGGCAGGAAATAAAATAAGACCTTTGTGGTTTGGTTTTTCTTGTTCAAAAATACCACTGCCATTGAGATTTATATTGGGAACTGATAGGGATTTTTGATGACTCTAACCTTTAAGTCATAATTAAATACAGGGAGCCTCCAGTCTGGAGATCTGTCCTTATAGAAATGGGGATATATGTAGTGAAAGGTTATGTTGATTCAGTGCTTGCCTGCTGAGGCTGCTCTCACAGGGCAGGGGTGGGCTAGTCTAAGGGCCCATTCTAAGTGGTATCAGTGACTGGAGAATGGTTGATTGCACAGGTAGAAGATAAGAGTTCTTCTTGTTAAAATTGAATCCTAATTAAAGACAGGAAAACGGCTGGTTGCATTGATATAAGGGAGGTTTCTGCTTGATGTAATGTTATCAGTCGTAGGATGTTCATGGTGGCCCCACTACCCTCCTTATTCATAATTGTCGTCATCGGGTTGACATCAATATGTCACTTGTGGATGGGCGAAATTTTGATAAGATGTCAGGTGTTTCTTTCATCCATGAAGCTCCTCCGCTCTTTATCCAGTATCTTTCAGCAGTGGGTCTATGAACCTAAGTCTCTGCACAACTCTCTGAAATCAACTACCTTTTGTGAAATGTTGTACGGTTTGAACTCTGTGAACTGAGCTCTATGAGAAATGTATGTTTTTACCTCCTTATGTACAATTTGCTGCTCAGAAACTGCAATCCATGATAGCAAGTGTGTGACCAGCTTTGTCTCTTAAAAAAATCAATACCATTTATACAGGCATAATTATGTCCCTGATGTTAATGATGGTTGTCTTCTCTGGACTCCAGCATAAATGGAGGACATGAATTATGTTTCTTGATGTTTTGAGAAATAGAGCAGTATGTTTTGTTTGAATTCAGTCAGTGATTATGGTATTTTTATTCTTTCTTATATTATGCTTATCTAACCCATCGCACACAAGCAAAGTGTTTTGAATGTTGATTTCTGCTTGTGGAACAGTAATCAATAAGAGGACGATATGCACTCGTCTAATTTCAGACTGTATGATGTCACTCAAATTATGTTAATTGCCACCATTATGGTAACTTTAGGGTCGTAACGCATATTAATTCTTGGATTTTGTGACAGTTGGTGGATGGCGGAAGCCAGAACCTTTCACAGATGTTTAGGTAGATCTTATGACACTGCACCAGAACCCTGCCTTAGATGCTAATTGAATATGTCTAGACATACAAAATACAGCTGATTATATTAATGACTTTATTCTCTGCGGTGTGAAGATGCATATTTGTATGCTTCAGTTTTTGTAATGACCTGAGTATCAAGAGGTCTATTCAAGGTTGCACTCCATGTTAATTGATGGCACCAAATGTTTTTGGATGTTAATATTTCTTTTAATGTGTTATGTTAATAAAGAAGATAACATGTAGCTTTGAGTTATGTTGTAATGTGCATTCTCCCCCCCCCCCTCCAACTATTGATACCATGTCTGTGTAAAGTCATTCTTCCCTGAACAGTTTTTTATGAATATTTTACGTGTTACAATGAGAAAAGTATTGTAACCAAAAAAAAAAAAAGGAGACAGTTTACAAAACTGTTTTTGAAGTATAGAAGACAACTAGTATCAATGTGAAGTCACTAGTTGAAGGGGATAAGTGACAAAACTTGACTCTCTTTGAAATAGTAGAAGAGCCAAATTTTAAAAGCAGAAGAGTTCAAAAGATTCTGATAGCATCTCATATGTATAGGCATATCAATCAAATGATGACTTCGATTATTTGCCTCTTGTCAGCCTTAGCTCGCTTTCAGTAAATAAATAAGAATTGTAATGCAGTTTGTTTGAAATTTTGCACAGGCATGTGAATGGAGAAAAAAAAAAACCTGGTGTAAGATTACTGTGTACAAAAATGTCAGAAGTAATGTAAACAAGCTGTGAGAAATCTGTCTTATACAGGGGAGAAAATAACTGAATTCCTGAGACCATCTTCTTTATAGAAGTATTCAGAATATAAACTGTAACTGAAGCTGAGAAAAGTTGAGCTTCATAGCTTAGATATGCTAGGAATACATTTACATAAGGAAACTTAATAAACAAAAATGGGAACAAGCTCTTCTTTTTATTAACACCACAACAGCAAATATGGTAGAGAAAGCAGAAAAAATTGTTACAGAAATGCCCAAGGCAAGTGAATGCCAGTGTGCATGTGACTAAAAACAAAACTGGGAAACATAAAGCTAAAATCAAAACAGTCCCATGTTCCAGCTTAAAGTCAATGTTGAAAATTGCCACATGACATGGGTAAGTTAGGGAAAAATATTTCTCTTTGGGGTAAAACATACAGACAGATTCCATGAAAAATGTTACAAAATTCAAAACAGCAAAAAAAAAAAAAAAAAAAAAAAAAAAAAAAAGTATTTATATCCTTGGTGAAAAAGTGAAAAAAAGTAAAACAAAACTAAACAAATAAACACCAAAGTGTCTGTTTGGTGCTAAGCATTAGTGAAATAAGATTGATCACTGTAGTGTAAAAAAGAAGTGATGGTTCAGTGTTTATGTCTCTGACCTATCTGCTGCGGTGAGAAGGGTGGGGCAGGGCAACGCATGTTTATAAACAGCATGCTGCTTTGTAAAAGAGAAATCCAGAAAAAAAGGAAGAGAATTTGAGAACAGACCCATGGCTTGTATATCTGGAAGTGTGAATTCAAATAAAGTTGGATGTCAGAGGAATTGTGATTTCAAGATTATTGTTATCGCTTGTGTATGTGGGAGCTTCTGTAGGTCTGTTCAATACCTGCGGATGAGCACAGTACATGGACTTATGAGAGGCATTGCAATACTGTATATACCTGTTGTACCCTTGAAAAGATTTTTACACTGTATTTGATATCTTGAGAGAGGGGTGTATCTGAATAACCTCTTAAAGCAGCCTAACTCAATTTATGGCAAATGGGTGTGAATTCACCAGGTTAGCAAGTACTTTCCAGGGGCTGAGGTGATGGGCCATGCATCTTAGTACTACATAGCAACACATGTATATTTCAGAATTTGAAATTTGATCACACACCCTTCCAAGTCCACTCTCTCATTCTCTCTCTCTCTCTCTCACATACACACACCTCTCTCTTTATCTCACACACACACACACACACACACACACACACACACACCTTCTCTCTCTCTCTCTCTCACACACACACACACACACACACACACACCCTAAGCACTACGATCATTGGAGCAGGTGTTATACAAGAAGCTGTATCAGAGATTTTGAATTTATTTCACATTCCTGCCTCAGTTTGTGTCCTGGGAATGTTGACAACTGTTCTCCTCATTGCCAGCTCTTTGATTTCTTTTCTGTTTGTCTTGGCAGCATTGTTCAGCCAAAAGTATGAAGAATCACTCACAATCACAGGGGCAGAGTGAACTAAAGGGGTGTCAGGTTTGGGGGTCACTAAATTTAATTTTTGTTTTCTTTTACAAATAGGTTAGGCAATCCAGCTACCTCAGAAATATATAATTTTATTTTGTCATTGGACACTTCAAACTGCACATTTTGTGGTTTATTTAATATCTTGGCCCCTTGAATGGCATACTGGCAAAGGTATAGACATGTGAATCTGTATAATAGTCCCTAGTCTTTAAAAATGGTATCACAAGAGAAAAGCTCTAGAAATTCTTATCTTTCCTGAGAAACTCCACAATGGCAGAGGTGAACGTGTTGTGCTTGGCACTAGGAGTATTGTGTGGTATTGCACTACTGAGCAATTGCAGGATAAAGTATACAAGAAACAGCTGCCTGATTAAAAACTTGAAATACTTGTTGTTTTTATAATGTTGGCTGTTTGTTCACAACTTGATGTAGACTTTGTTCAAACTTAAAAATTTTATTATCTAGAGTGTCTTTTTAATTATATGAGACACTTGTTTTCCGAATCGCTTACGTCACAGTGTTGTTCCATTCCCACAAATGTGTGGTGAGTTTCCCTTAAACTTGTTCACAATTTAAGTTCACTGAATCAGAACTTCAAGTTTTTTTTTGGAAACCTTCTAAGTTGCAAGCTTAAACGGCTGATATGGCACCTCTCTGCATACTCTTCAGAGGCAAGATTCTTCCCATTTTGCAAGAAACAGCTGTGCTTATAATAGAACACAGAACAACCTACTGCAAATCCAGCTGCTATAAGTTTCCTTATCATTTGTTCACAATTCTAAGTGAGTTACATCAAAACATAATCAGCTCGTCTTGGTTGCACTTTATGTCAACTGTAATAATTTGCGTCCCATCCCCGTGCTAACCCTGTCGCTGCAGGTCTCTTAGCAAACCATTTGTACAAAAATTTTGGTGAGTTACATCAAAACAACCAAACAGTTCCTTCCTAGTTGCTCTAAATGTCAACCATAATCTGTGGTAATTGAATTTCCTACAGTCAAAATAACTAATATTGAATTGTGTATGTGAGTCTAGTGTATTAGGTGCATTTGTGTGCAATAGGTTCTGGTTCTGGTTTCTACCATGGTTGCCAACATAGGTGTATTGAACTGAACCAAAGAGTTTTGTCTGCTTGGTAAATATAGTAGAAAATAAGATTTTTGTATTATTAGTTTGTTGTCGTTACATCCTCTAGAGGGCAGCTCTTATACTCTGACTGAGGAAGGCTAACAATATTTCTGGTAGCAGACTTGCGTAACATAAGGTCTTGACTGATTATTTTTTATTATGTCATTAGAAAGGAAATTATTTTGTTATAAGAAATTTGATGACTGCCATTTAGAATGTAATTTTCAATATGAGATTCAGTTATAAATACATTCATCTTTATCGTTTGAAACAACTGGATGAATCAAAACTTTTAGTTATAAAATATTTTGACATTATCAATAAAGTGGCCACTGACAATTAAGAGGTCTGGGGTAAACATGCACTAACAGAGATTTAATACTTAAAAAATCCATGCAACTTGCAAGATTATATAAACTGATGCATTCGTTTGAATTGCATGGCCAGGAATTAGGAAAGAAAAAAAGCAATCATTGTTGCACAAGTACACTCAACTTAATTTAGAATAAGTTCATTAAAACATTAAAAAAATAAAAGAGAAAAAAAAGAAGGATTCCAGTTATCAAGTTTAGTTGGCTATCTCTTGAAAAACTCTCAAAATTCAGGCCCCCTGCCGGTTAAGTAAACCTCTGCCTGGAAGATGAAGAAATGCATCCGTATTTGGTTTTTTAAAGAGTAATTGATCAATAAGATAAAGCCGTTTGGAGTGGAGGCAGCTGTGAAAGAAACTTCTGAAGTCTTACATAATAACTAGGGAAATTGGTTTGAAACAGGAACCAGAAGAAAAACAGCCAAATGGGTCTGAAAAAAGTGAAGAAAATGATAGTTGCTGCCAACAGACATTGACATGAATGGTGATTACTTTGTAATTGAGAGAAAGTGAATGTGAAGGGAAGAGTAGGTGCTGATTGGTGAAGGTGGAAAGAACTTAATTGAAGACAGAAAACCACCTAGAAATGAAGGTGGAAAGAATATTGCTGAAAAGAGAAAACCACCTTGTAATGATTGCATGCTATGGCAGTGTTGATTTTGATGTATATTTGTTTTGATGACCAAAGAAATCAGCTGTTTTTTTAAAAGTGTCTGGAGTATGCATAGTGGGATCTCTTATTATAAAGGGTACGAGGGGATGGGGGTAAGTCACCTAGAAGATGTTATGTGGTATGTGCAAGAAATGTATATTGTGAGGAAAGAAGTCTTATGCCTCTCATCTTTTTTTTTTTTTTTCTCAAGTCCAAGACCAATAGCTGAGAGGTCCAAAATATGTTTAAGTGTTGTCTAATGATGGAAATAGTTCTATGGCACTTGTTTTCTAAATACCATGGAGAGAAAGAGCACATTTATAGAATACAAAGTGTCAGTTATGGACCTGTTCTAGATGTTGTTCAGACAATCACCAGTCGGGATTTGTTTTCACTCCTAACAACCACCACCACTAATTGTTTTCGCTAGGAGCTCTCGTTGTGTTGATAAGGGAAAAATCAACCAAAAGTCTGCTCATGTACTAGACATGGGTTCTGGTATTCATAAAGAGTGAAGTCCTGAATACATGATATTTTCAGTAACAGGCAAGATGACTTTTGTCATTATAGAGAAAAAAAAAGGAACCCTCGTGTTTGTTTTAAAATCTGTCCATGACTTGTCCTATTGATATTCTCATAAACAATTAATCCATTTTAATTTTGTTGCCTGAACATATAACTTGTATGTTGAGTCATTCCCTTGCCAAAATTGAAGCTTCTAACTTAAATTTTTCTTATAATGAAAAAAAGAAAAAGAAAAGCTATTTAATGCCCTGCAAATATGATGATTGTTAGAACTAAAAATAAAAGTTACAAATTCAGAAAAAAAAAAGCTTGTTGAAATATTGCTAGTGAAAGTAGTTATTTCTCTCTGACGCCTATGATAAATTTGCAAGGAATTTGTTTATAAACTATTCTCACCAGGTCCTGGCCTTTGTACAGTAAACAAGTCAAAGTTTGGAACTGAAAGGAAAATATAAATAAATCAAAACTAAGTAAAGGCCATTTGGGCTGACAAGTAAAATTTGGATCTTTGCCTCTTCATTGGTGATGTATATTGATGATACAACCCTAAAACATTTTGTCTGTTTGCCTCATGTCCAAAATAAGAAGGCATTTCAATTACGTACATATATTGAAATGAACAAGTTCCCTGTTTGCTTTTCTTTTCTCAAGAAAAGTGATTTTCATCATGTCAGATCATGATTCATATTAACACATTGTTCTTCACCCCCCCCCCCCTCCCAAACCATCTTTTTAGGTGGGATGAGCAGGTATGGGTGAGTACTCTAACAAGCAGGGCTCCATAACTCGAAAGCATCTCGAATTGCATCGTGATATCACCTTTTATTTTGAGGCTGTTAAATATGGGGCGAGTAAATCCCGAGTTATGGAACAGAGTTGCTGGCGCTCGTTCGCAATTTGCACTGCTTTCGAGTTACTGAGCCCAGGTCCTCTTTTATTGTAAGAACGATTAAAACAATATATGTGCATGTGTCAGTCAGATATTACTGTACTTGAGATAATCTGTATCAGCTATATCTAATGTGTTTCCATCAATATTTGTCTGTTTGCCCTCTCATCTAGCTATGCATATTTCATATGGTTAATGCAGCTTTTTCTCTACTTCACCATCGATTCTGGAAGTTGGAAATTGCCTGAGGCTTTTTGTGAGTTTACAGATAGAAGTTGTGTCTCTATTGTTCAAAGTGATGAAGGCGTGTTTTTCAAATTGAGCTCATCATTATTTTATGACAGAGCTCTATTCTGAGGGGTATTGTTTATTGCATTCTTTGGTTAGTGCTAAGTGAGTGAATGTTACATCAAATGTTCTTTTTGTTTACTGTCTTCGAGTGGACTCTGTTGTCCCAAGTTTAATTTAATATATACAGTATCTTTTTGGTCATCCCCAGTGCAATGATAGGAAATATCTTTTTAAGATTGCATATATATATAAATTGCTCACACAATATGACTCTACTTCTGAGATTCATTTGTAAATAAGGGAGTAGGTAACCTTTGTAATATTAGAAGCTGAAACTTTAACCCAACACTGAATTATTCACTGAATTAATAACAATTATTGTGTAAATTGAGCTCTGAGAAAATGCTTTGAACTGGAGACGTATTGATTTATGTGTGGGGTGAATTTTTTTAAGCATCAGTTTTGTTGATAGCCCAAGTTATTTATCTTCTTGTTTAAATAAGAAAATGACTGAGTTTGGATATCGAAAATAAAAACTGGCATGCAGTAGTTCAGTGCAACCACAAATATAAGTCTTCAAATGTGTTCAGAGCAATTTTAAATTAAAACAGGTTCGGGTCTTGAATAGGGTCAGTAGATGGCCACATCGGATTCCCTGTGTCTTTTTTTCTGAGATGAAAATGCAACTTTTATCACCAAATTGTAAAAAGTCAGTGTAATATTTTTGTTGGCCGTAATGGAGTAGTATTGATCACTGAATGTGGGAAGGTTGGTTCAAAAGACATCACTATGGAGCATTAAATAATGGATGGTCATTTTTATTCCAGTTTAGGTCATTTTGCTGCTGCTGTAAAGCTTTGATATTGGAACCGACCCCTTTGATCAGTTTTGACATGGGTCTGGTAATAGGAGCGAAGTGTTTAAATGTCCCTTCTAGGTTTATATCATGGCCAGTTTTGTTTAAATCTCCGAGGGAGATGATTACATAGCAAGGTACTTAGAAATCGTTGAGAGTGCTTATGTAGCAGAATTCTGGAAAAAAGCTAAGAATGTTTTGGAATGCCACCCATTTACCAAGGGAAACATTGCCTGTAGAGAAAGTATCACTTTATTTTTATCCACTCCATGACTCGTCTACAGTGAAGGGCTACTCCAGTTTTTGTTTCCAGTTGGAATTCTCAGCCAAATTTCCCAGGAGGATGGAAAGGAGGGAAAGATAAATTGATTTCCATTGTTACCTTTTAGGCTTCACATTGTGAACATATTACACAGCAGTCCGGTTGATTTGTTAAGCGTCAGCAGCTTTTCCCCAAGAACACATGTCGTCATGTGCCAATAAAACCATGAAACCCAACTGTCTTATCCTGCACTGGCATGTTTTATAATTTGCTGCCATCAGTCTCTGCTCTGCTCCCTTTGAAGCCAATAAATAAGCAGATTACAGGTACACGAGCCTGGCAAAGGTGGCATCTTTGAAGTGGTTAGTAGTGGAATCCTTTCTTATTCTTGCATTCTTCCCTGCTTTTGTGTCGAATCTGTTATTGATTTTTTGACGTTATTATAGACTAGTCTATAACTGTGATAATAGCTCAGGCATTTTAGACACCCCACTCTTTCGATGTATAACATTTTCCCCAATATGTATCATAGTTATTTATAAAAGAAGTGATCTGGACATGATTCCCAATTTTCCGAACTTCGGAGTCGCCTGTACAAAGTTACAAAACAAACAAATAAATTTATAACAAGTAAGCCAAAACAATAAGAGGCGGGAAATAGAGCTTTTGAGAAACAATTTTAAAGGTCGATCTAATGAACCTTGTCCTGTCTTCCTGGTTTCAGCTCCCCTTAGCCGTTTGCATGTGTTATTTATGTTATGAAATAAGGAATTTGCGTGAGCTGAATGATTAAAGTTCAGTTTCTCATTGTTCGATAAAACGTCTAGCGATTAAGAACCCCAGTTAATTGGTCTGGAAGCAAACCATTGTTCCTTAATATGATTATGAACCAGCTATTTGATTAGTGGCTCAGATTGGCTGAAAAACGGGCTTTGTTCTGGGTCGGAACTAAAAGAAAGTGTGCGCTTTGTGTATTTTTCATGGGTGATACGGTGAATATTTTTACATTTTTCTGTGTAAAAAGGACATTACATAGAGCTTACCCCTGAGAAGTGAAGCCATTGTAGTCCAAATTCACACATACCAGTTTTTTCTTCTTATTTTTTTTTTTCCTTTTGAGCCTGGATTTTGAAGATAAGGAGATTTAGCATCCCATACCCCATATCACTCTGTTCAGTTCACTTTAAGAGCCTTGAGAGAAAAAATTATTCCTCTAGAGTGTTAGAGAATGGAAATTAAATGGCCTCCGGAAATGGTGCATGATGCTTGTTTATGCTAAGAGAAAGCAGCATGGCAGAGGCTGTCACTGATACAGCTACTTTGGAAATTAAGCGTGACTGAATGGGAAAGAAATTGATGCTTAACCCCTTCAGAAAGAAAGAAAAAGTGAGCTCTAGTATTTGCTTCAGAATTAAGATCGACATGTCATATTCAACAGCGTGCTGAGACAGAAAAGTAGGGGTATAAAAAATGAGCAAATTTTGATGAAGTGAAATGTCAAAAGAGGGGAAAAACTTTGATATATGTTCAGCAGTTTTTATGTAGACTCATGTCACTTGCACATGACGTTTGAAATAAAGCATTGCAGAAAAAAAAACAAAAAAACAGGAGATAAGTTCGATACTTAACTTTAAGCTGAGAAAGGGNAAAAGACAGTTTACAAAACTGTTTTTGAAGTATAGAAGACAACCAGTATCAATGTGAAGTCACTAGTTGAAGGGGATAAGTAACAAAACTTGACTCTCTTTGAAATAGTAGAAGAGCCAAATTTTAAAAGCAGAAGAGTTCAAAAGATTCTGATAGCATCTCATATGTATGGGCATATCAATCAAATGATGACTTCGATTATTTGCCTCTTGTCAGCCTTAGCTCGCTTTCAGTAAATAAATAAGAATTGTAATGCAGTTTGTTTGAAATTTTGCACAGGCATGTGAATGGAGGAAAAAAAAACTGGTGTAAGATTACTGTGTACAAAAATGTCAGAAGTTATGTAAACAAGCTGTGAGAAATCTGTCTTATACAGGGGAGAAAATAACTGAATTCCTGAGACCATCTTCTTTATAGAAGTATTCAGGATATAAACTGTAACTGAAGCTGAGAAAAGTTGAGCTTCATAGCTTAGATTTGCTAGGAATACATTTACATAAGGAAACTTAATAAACAAAAATGGGAACAAGCTCTATAAGCTCTTCTATTTATAATTAACACCACAACAGCAAATATGGTAGAGAAAGCAGAAAAAATTGTTACAAAAATGCCCAAGGCATGTGACTAAAAACAAAACTGGGAAACATAGCTAAAATCAAAACAGTCCCATGTTCCAGCTAAAAGTCAATGTTGAAAATTGCCACATGACATGGGTAAGTAAGAGGAGCTAGGGAAAAATATTTCTCTTTGGGGTAAAACATACAGACAGATTCCATGAAAAATGTTACAAAATTCAAACAGCAAAAAAAAAAAAATAAATAAATAAAAAGTATTTATATCCTTGGTGAAAAGGTGAAAAAAAGTAAAACAAAACTAAACAAATAAACACCAAAGTGTCTGTTTGGTGCTAAGCATTAGTGAAATAAGATTGATCACTGTAGTGTAAAAAAGAAGTGATGGTTCAGTGTTTATGTCTCTGACCTATCTGCTGCGGTGAGAAGGGTGGGGCAGGGCAACGCATGTTTATAAACAGCATGCTGCTTTGTAAAAGAGAAATCCAAAAAAAAAAAAGGAAGAGAATTTGAGAACAGACCCATCGCTTGTATATCTGGAAGTGTGAATCCATAGAAAGTTGGATGTCAGAGGAAATGTGATTTCAAGCTTATTGTTGTCGCTTGTGTATGTGGGAGCTTCTGTAGGTCTGTACAATACTTGCGGATGAGCACAGTACATGGACTTATGAGAGGCATTGCAATACCGTATATACCTGTTGTACCCTTGAAAAGATTTTTACACTGTATTTGATATGTTGAGAGAGGGGTGTATCTGAATAACCTCTTAAAGCAGCCTAACTCAATTTATGGCAAATGGGTGTGAATTTACCAGGTTAGCAAGTACTTTCCAGGGGCTGAGGTGATGGGCCATGTATCTTGGTACTACATAGCAACACATGCACTTACAGCTACCAATGTATATTTCAGAATTTGAAACCTCATCACACACCCTACCAAGTCCACTCTCTCTCTCTCTCTCTCTCTCTCTCACACACACACACACACACACCTCTCTTTATCTCACACACACACATCTCTCTCTCATTCTCTCTCACACACACACACACACACACACACACACCCCCTAAGCACTGCGATCATTGGAGCAGGTGTTATACAAGAAGCTGTATCAGAGAGTTTGAATTTATTTCACATTCCTGCCTCAGTTTGTGTCCTGGGAATGTTGACAACTGTTCTCTCCATTGCCAGCTCTTTGATTTCTTTTCTGTTTGTCTTGGCAGCATTGTTCAGCCAAAAGTATGAAGAATCACTCACAATCACAGGGGCAGAGTGAACTAAAGGGGTGTCAGGTTTAGGGGCCCCTAAATTTAATTTTTGTGTCTTTTACAAATAGGTTAGGCAATCCGGCTATCTCAGAAATATGTAATTTTATTTTGTCATTGGACACTTCAAACTGCACATTTCATGGTTTATTTCATATCTTGGCCCATTGAATGTCATATTGGCAAAGGTGTAGATATGTGAATCTGTATAATAGTCCCCACTCTTTAAAAATTGGTATCACAAGAGAAAAGAGAAATTCTTATCTTTCCTGAGAAACTCCACAATGGCAGAGGTGAATGTGTTGTGCTTGGCACTACGAGTATTGTGTGGTATTGCACTACTGAGCTATTGCAGGATAAAGTATACAAGAAACAGCTGCCTGATTAAAAACTTGAGGTACTTGTTGTTTTTATAATGTTTGTTGTTTGTTCACAACTTGATGTAGACTTTGTTCAAACTTTAAATTTTTATTATCTTGAGTGTCTTTTTAATTATATGAGACACTTGTTTTCCGAATCGCTTACGTCACAGACTCACAGTGTTGTTCCATTCCCACAAATGTGTGGTGAGTTTCCCTTAAACTTGTTCACAATTTAAGTTCACTGAATCAGAACTTAAAGTTTTTTTTTTTTTTTTGGAAACCCTGTAAGTTGCAAGCTTAAAGGGCTGATATGGCACCTCTTTGCATACTCTTCAGAGGCAAGATTCTTCCCATTTTGCAAGAAACAGCTGTGCTTATAATAGAACACAGAACAACCTACTGCAAATCCAGCTGCTATAAGTTTCCTTATCATTTGTTCACAATTCTAAGTGAGTTACATCAAAACATAATCAGCTCCTCTCGGTTGCACTTTATGTCAACTGTAATAATTTGCGTCCCATCTCCGTGCTAACCCTGTCGCCGCAGGTCTCTTAGCAAACCATTTGTACAAAAATTTTGGTGAGTTACAGCAAAACAACCAAATAGTTCCTTCCTAGTTGCTCTAAATGTCAACCATAATCTGTGGTAATTGAATTTCCCACAGTCAAAATAACTAATATTGGATTGTGTATGTGAGTCTAGTGTATTAGGTGCATTTGTGTGCAATAGGTTCTGGTTTCTACTACCATGGTTGCCAACATAGGTGTATTGAACTGAACCAAAGAGGTTTGTCTGCTTGGTAAATATAGTAGAAAATAAGATTTTTGTATTATTAGTTTGTTGTCATTACATCATCTAGAGGGCAGCTCTTATACTCTGACTGAGGAAGGCTAACAATATTTCTGGTAGCAGACTTGCGTAACATAAGGTCTTGACTGATTATTTTTTATTATGTCATTAGAAAGGAAATTATTTTGTTATAAGAAATTTGATGAATGCCATTAAGAATGTAATTTTCTATATGAGATTCAGTTATAAATACATTCATCTTTATCGTTTGAAACAACTGGATGAATCAAAACCTTCAGTTATAAAATATTTTGACATTATCAATAAAGTGGCCACTGACAATTAAGAGGTCTGGGGTAAATGTGCACTAACATATAGATTTAATACTTATAAAATCCATGCAACTTGCAAGATTATATAAACTGATGCATTCGTTTGAATTGCATGGCCAGGAATTAGGAAAGAAAAAAAGCAATCATTGTTGCACAAGTAGACTCAACTTAATTTAGAATAAGTTCATTAAAACATTAAAAAAATAAAAGAGAAAAAAAAGAAGGATTCCAGTTATCAAGTTAAGTTGGCTATCTCTTGAAAAACTCTCAAAATTCAGGCCCCCTGCTGGTTAAGTAAACCTCTGCCTGGAAGATGAAGAAATGCATCCGTATTTGGTTTTTTGAAGAGTAATTGATCAATAAGATAAAGCCGTTTGGAGTGGAGGCAGCTGTGAAAGAAACTTCTGAAGTCTTACATAATAACTAGGGAAATTGGTTTGAAACAGGAACCAGAAGAAAAACAGCCAAATGGGTCCGAAAAAAGTGAAGAAAATGATAGTTGCTGCCAACAGACATTGACATGAATGGTGATTACTTTGTAATTGAGAGAAAGTGAATGTGAAGGGTAGAGTAGATGCTGATTGGTGAAGGTGGAAAGAACTTAATTGAAGACAGAAAACCACCTAGAAATGAAGGTGGAAAGAATATTGCTGAAAAGAGAAAACCACCTAGTAATGATTGCATGCTATGGCAGTGTTGATTTTGATGTATATTTGTTTTGATGACCAAAGAAATCAGCTGTTTTTTTAAAAGTGTCTGGAGTATGCATAGTGGGGTCTCTTATTATAAAGGGTACGAGGGGATGGGGGTAAGTCACCTAGAAGATGTTATGTGATATGTGCAAGAAATGTATATTGTGAGGAAAGAAGTCTTATGCCTCTCATCTTTTTTTTTTTTTTTTTCTCAAGTCCAAGACCAATAGCTGAGAGGTCCAAAATATGTTTAAGTGTTGTCTAATGATGGAAATAGTTCTATGGCACTTGTTTTCTAAATACCATGGAGAGAAATAGCACATTTATAGAATACAAAGTGTCAGTTATGGACCTGCTCTAGATGTTGTTCAGACAATCACCAGTCGGGATTTGTTTTCACTCCTAACAACCACCACCACTAATTGTTTTTGCTAGGAGCTCTCGTTGTGTTGATAAGGGAAAAATCAACCAAAAGTCTGCTCATGCACTAGACATGGGTTCTGGTATTCATAAAGAGTGAAGTCCTGAATACATGATATTTTCAGTAACAGGCAAGATGACTTTTGTCATTATAGAGAAAAAAAAAAGGAACCCTCGTGTTTGTTTTAAAATCTGTCCATAACTCGTCCTATTGATACTTTTTCATAAACAATCCATTTTGATTTTGTTGCCTAAAATTATAACTTGTTCATTGAGTCATACCCATGCCAGAATTGAAGCTTCTAACTTTTTCTTACATCTCAGTATGAAGTGCCACATGACCTTATAAAATGGAAAAAAGAAAAGAAAAGAAAAGCTACTTAATGCCCTGCAAATATGATGATTGTCTGAACCAACACGTTCAGAAAAAAGAAACTTGTTGAAATATTACTAGTGAAAGTAGTTTTTTTCTCTCTGACGCCTATGATAAATTTGCAAGGAATTTGTTTATAAACTATTCTCACCAGGTCCTGGCCTTTGTACAGTAAACAAGTCAAAGTTTGGAACTGAAAGGAAAATATAAATAAATCAAAACTAAGTAAAGGCCATTTGGGCTGACAAGTAAAATTTGGATCTTTGCCTCTTCATTGGTGATGTATATTGATGATACAACCCTAAAACATTTTGTCTGTTTGCCTCATGTCCAAAATAAGAAGGCATTTCAATTACGTACATATATTGAAATGAACAAGTTCCCTGTTTGCTTTTCTTTTCTCAAGAAAAGTCATTTTCATCATGTCAGATCATGATTCATATTAACAAGCTGCTCTTCACCCCCCCCCCCCCATCTTTTTAGTTGGAATGGGTTTGGGGGGGGGGGGGGGGGGGGG
>NW_019775813.1:231291-253054 GCF_001039355.2 Lingula anatina
GGGGGGGGGGGGGGGGGGGGGGGAGTGCTTAGCAAGCAGGGCCCCAAAACTTGAAAGCATCATGAATTGCATCGTGATATCACCTTTTATTTTGAGGCTGTTAAATGTGGGGCCCGTAAATCCTGAGTTATGGAATAGAGTTGCTTGGGCTTGGTCGCAATTCCCGCACGAAAATGCAGTAGTATCGAAGTAGCAAAGAAGCATTAACGCAGTAGTGGTGTGGAGCATATTTGCAGTAGAAATGCAGCATAGCCTACTGCAATTCTACTTCAAAATTTACATAGGGTTGTACAGAGGAGGAGCATTAATGCAGTAGATTAGCAGCATGATAGAAGCATGTTTCAAATATGCTAATGAGCTCCCTACTCGAAGCAGATTTGAAGCATGTTTGCAGTATGATTGCAGTAGTCTACTGCGCTGGAGTATCTACTGCGTTTTCTTGCGGGTTTGCACTGCTTTCGAGTTACGGAGCCCAGGTCCTCTTTTATTGTAAGAACAATTAAAACAATATCTGTGTATTTGTCAGTCAGATATTACTGTACTTGAGATGATCTGTATCAGCTATATCTAATGTGTTTCCATCAATATTTGTCTGTTTGCCCTTGCATCTAGCCATACATATTTCATATGGTTAATGCAGCTTTTTCTCTACTTCACCATTGATTCTGGAAGTTGGAAAGTGCCGGAGGCTTTTTGTGAGTTTACAGATAGAAGTTGTGTCTCTATTGTTCAAAGTGATGAAGGCGTGTTTTTCAAATTGAGCTCATCATTATTTTATGACGGAGCTCTATTCTGAGGGGTATTGTTTATTGCATTCTTTGGTTAGTGCTAAGTGAGTGAATGTTACATCAAATGTTCTTCTTGTTTACTGTCTAACTCTGTTGTCCCAAGTTTAATTAAATAAACAGTATCTTTTTGGTCATCCCCAGTGCAATGGTAGGAAATATCTTTTTAAGATCGCATATATATAAATTGCTCACACAATATGACTCTACTTCTGAGATTCATTTGTAAATAAGGGAGTAGGTAACCTTTGTAATATTAGAAGGTGAAACTTTAACCCAACACTGAATTATTCACTGAATTAATAACAATTATTGTGTAAGTTGAGCTCTGAGAAAATGCTTTGAACTGGAGACGTATTGATTTATGTGTGGGGTGAATTTTTTTAAGCATCAGTTTTGTTGATAGCCTAAGTTATTTATCTGATGGGCAAATCTTCTTGTTTAAATAAGAAAATACTGAGTTTGGATATTGAAAATAAAAACTGGCATGCAATAGTTTAGTGAACTAATATAAGCCTTCAGATGTGTTCAGAGCGGTCTTAAATTAAAATCGAGTCTTGAATAGGGTCTTAGATGGCCACATAGGGTTCCCATCGCTGATTCTGCCCTGTTTTTTTTGTGAGATGAAAATGCAACTGTTATCATTAAATTGTAAAAATTCAATGTAATATTTTTGTTGGAGGTAATGGAGTTGTATTGATCAATAAATGTGGGAAGGCTGGTTCAAAAGACATAACTAAGGAGCATTAAATAATGGATGGTCATTTTTATTCCAGTTTGGGTCATTTTGCCGCTGCTGTAAAGCTTTGATATTGGAACCGACCCCTTTGATCAGTTTTGACATGGGTCTGGTAATAGGAGAGAAGTGTTTAAATGCCCCTTCTAGGTTTATATCATGGCCAGTTTTGTTTAAATCTCCGAGGGAGATGATTACATAGCAAGGTACTTAGACATCGTTGAGAGAGCTTATGTAGCAGAATTCTGGAAAAAAGCTGAGAATGTTTTGGAATGCCACCCATTTACCGAGGGAAACATTGCCTGTGGAGAAAGTATCGCTTTATTTTTATCCACTCCATGACTCGTCCACAGTGAAGGGCTACTCCAGTTTTTGTTTCCGGTTGGAATTCTGAGCCAAATTTCCCAGGAGGATGGAAAGGAGGGAAAGCTAAATTGATTTCCATTGTTACCTTTTAGGCTTCACATTGTGAACATATTACACAGCAGTCGGGTTGATTTGTTAAGCGTCAGCAGCTTTTCCCCAAGAACACATGTCGTCATGTGCCAATAAAACCATAAAACCCAACTGTCTTATCCTGCACTGGCATGTTTTATAATTTGTTGCCATCAGTCTCTGCTCTGCTCCCTTTGAAGCCAATAAATAAGCAGATTACAGGTACACGAGCCTGGCAAAAGTGGCATCTTTGAAGTGGTTAGTTGTGGAATCCTTTCTTATTCTTGTATTTTTTCCCTGCTTTTGTGTCGTATCTGTTATTGATTTTTTGACGTTATTATAGACTAGTCTATAACTGTTGTAATAGCTCAGGCATTTTAGACACCCCACTCTTTCGATATATAACTTTTTACCAACATGTATCATTGTCAGTTATTTATAAGAAAGGGATTTGGACATGGTCTCATCCCAGTTTTCTGAACTTCGGAATCGCCTGTACAAAGTTACAAAATAAACAAATAAATTTATAACAAGTAAGCCAAAACAATAAGAGGCGGGAAATGGGCTTTTGACAAACAATTTTAAAGGTCGATCTATTGAACCTTGTCCTGTCTTCCTGGTTCCGCCTTTGCACTTTGCATACGTGTTATTCATGTTATGAAATAATGAATTTGCTTGAGCTGAATGATTAAAGTTCAGTTTCTCATTGTTCGATAAAACGACTACAGATTAAGAACCCCAGTTAATTGGTCTGGAAGCAAACCATTGTTCCTTAATATGATTATGAACCGGCTCTTTGATTAGTGGCTCAGATTGGCTGAAAAACGGGCTTTGTTCTGGGTCGGAACTAAAAGAAAGTGTGCGCTTTGTGTATTTTTCATGGGTGATAAGGTGAATATTTTTACGTTTTTCTGTGTAAAAAGGACATTACATAGAGCTTACCCCTGAGAAGTGAAGCCATTGTAGTCCAAATTCACACAAGCCAGTTTTTTTTTTCTTCTTCTTTTTTTTTCCTTTTCAGCCTGGATTTTGAAGATAAGGAGATTTAGCATCCCATACCCCATATCACTCTGTTCAGTTCACTTTAAGAGCCTTGAGAGAAAAAATTATTCCTCTAGAGTGTTAGAGAATGGAAATTAAATGGCCTCCGGAAATGGTGCATGATGCTTGTTTATGCTAAGAGAAAGCAGCATGGCAGAGGCTGTCACTGATACAGCTACTTTGGAAATTAAGCGTGACTGAATGGGAAAGAAATTGATGCTTAACCCCTTCAGAAAGAAAGAAAAAGTGAGCTCTAGTTTTTGCTTCAGAATTAAGATCGACATGTCATATTCAACAGCGTGCTGAGACAGAAAAGTAGGGGTATAAAAAAATGAGCAAATTTTGATGAAGTGAAATGTCAAAAGAGGGGGAAAAACTTTGATATATGTTCTGTAGTTTTTATGTAGACTCCTGTCACTTGCACATGACGTTTGAAATAAAGCATTGCAGAAAAAAAAAAAACAAAAAGAGGAGATCAAGTTCGATACTTAACTTTAAGTTGAGAAAGAGNAAAAGTAGGGGTATAAAAAATGAGCAAATTTTGATGAAGTGAAATGTCAAAAGAGGGGAAAAACTTTGATATATGTTCAGCAGTTTTTATGTAGACTCATGTCACTTGCACATGACGTTTGAAATAAAGCATTGCAGAAAAAAAAACAAAAAAACAGGAGATAAGTTCGATACTTAACTTTAAGCTGAGAAAGGGATCAGAACTTTTATAGACATTTAAAACTTAAGTTTATATGTAGCACCTTATTCTGGTAATAAACTGTCAACTATATATTTATGCATGATATTGTTTATTTATTTTCCTTCAAAAATGCTCAACTTGTATTGACAGGTGGCAGTGAACCTGAAAGATATAGTACAACATGGATAATGTGATATATAATATGGGAAGTGAACACTACTGTCCCTACACTAATAAATGTGAACTTACAACTGCCTATCAGCACATCGTAGATCCCATTCCCATACCTAGATAGATCTAGCAGGATCGATCCATCTGTGAAGGGATTCTGGCTAAATTGCACTTAACTTAAGCGGCTTAGAAGTCTGGCACACCTACTGAAGCTGTTAACTATCGTCCAGCAGCTTCAATAGGTTGGCTAGGCATTAAGCCGTTTAATTTGAGTGCAATTAAGCGAGAATCCCCTCAGAAATGGATTGATCCTATTAGATCGATCTAGGTATGGGAACCCAGTCTTAATTATCTGACAGTTATGAGTATACAGGAAATTACTATCTGCCATTGTGCCCCCTGTGGAGAGTATGGTTGGATTGGTGGGGAGATGTTATTTACTGAAAACAAGGCAGACCTTTTAAAGATGTACCCCTACCCCCTTCCTCGCATACTCATGTCCCTCTTCCCCACCCTGCCATAGATGATTCTCAGCGGGGGTTGGGAAGTAGTGCATCTCATCTCAATATTTGTTACGGGGTATGATACTGTGAAATGTGTACCAATGCACACCTTGAAAATGGATAGTGTGGTCTGATCTACCAGTGAATTTGGGATCATTTGGTGCTGAGTCAGGTAGTTTTGGTAGGCCTGCATACACACACACCCTGGGGCCTCAGTGTCACATGCCAGTTTATGGGGGATAAATAAACTGCTGGGGATCATGGAGGCAGTGCAGAGATTATCACCTTCACTGGACATTTTCATTATAAGCTACTTGACTGGGTTATGTTAACAACTATGTGATTGATGGGATCATTATGGAGCCTAGTGTTTATGGACCACCCCCTGTAGCTAGTTTCTCAAGTAAAGGTGTTGGGAAGATATGGCTACGTCCACCAGTGTTTTAACTATAGCTGTACTTAGACTAAGACTCCGTTCACATGAAAAATCTATTTTCTAAAAATCTATTTTCTATTTGCGGTATCTTGTGATCACTCCGAGCGCAGTCGAGAATTAATTACAGCTTTGGAAGTAACTGGCTCGCGCTGCCAGTAATTACGCCGCGGGGTATTCAGGGCACAGACCATGATCACAAGATACCGCGAATATAAAATAGATTTTTCATGTGAACGAAGCCTAACTAAAGGAAAATGTTTGTTTGTAACCACCAGGAAAGTAAATAAACTTGAGAAAAGATGGGACAAAGGGATGTGTCAAGAAAATGCCACTTTATTTACTTTGGAGAAGATAGATCTAGATAACCTTCAGAAATAAACTTTGTATTTAGGGTTGGCTGAGGGTTTCACAAATGTGCCCTTGGATTAAAATGAAGAAAATAAGTTTTAATTTAAGTTCAGAATTTTAAATTGCATATGGGGTTAGATTATTTCTGTGAATGCCTCTGAGAACTTTAACTGTAAATCATTGCAATTTTATTAGTTTATGAAAAAGGTATAGATTAAGACTGGAAATATATTAGGTATGTGTGTGTGTATATATATATATATATATATATATATATATATATATAGCAGAGCATCCAATGGTCAGTCCTCTATAATTTACAGGCACAAAATGATTGAGCACGCTAGCGAAGTAATATATTACACAATCCCCAGATAGGTGTATATAAATGATGAAACAGCATCCCAAGCTATTGTGGAATATTTTAATAGCTTGAACTATACAGATTGCCCTGGTGTTTATGCAGTGTGGACATCGATCAATTATTCATGTCATTTATAATTGAGCTTTGTGAGAAGATTTTACATGACACTTATAATTCAGCTTTGTTTGAAGGTTTTAAGTGCAATTTAGAATTGGGCTTTGTGTCAAGATTTTACTTCATCTGCTGCAGTTATGATTATGATATAATCTGTGCTTTTGTTCAGTTTTGTGAAGCCACTTTGAATATGTCCTGTCAAGTCTCCATTCTAAGGATACGGATATTTCATAATCCAAAACCAACCAGATTACTAAGAAAACTGTATCCTACTTATTCAGTCTTTATGAGAAAGTCCCATTTCTGCTAATTTCTTAAGACGAGGTAATTGCATTGTTTACTGGCTATTGAAATTCATAACTGTATTGTATTTTTATTGTATTTGAACCATATTCAGGTAATGGTTAGCTGGATTTAAAAAAAAAGAAAAAAATAAAGGAGACAAAATTTAATCATTAGATATTCAGTTTATAAGAAAAGCTAATGCTGTCATAGTTTATCATACATTATGACACTTAAAAACTATTTTCAGTTGAAAATTTCCCTGTCTAAACAGCTTCTGCAGAAGTCCTTATGGCCAGTTGTCTTAATCACATTAGATGTTGTATACTATTCCAACCACTTGCCCAAGTTGCCATTTGTTTGTGCAGTATGAATTCCTGGTGGGAAGCAGCAATTAACTGATTAGTGATGGCGATGGTGGTTCTCTTAGGGGTGGAGATAAAGACAGTAAACCACTGTTGTCTCTCGGTGGATATGCACTAAGACCCCGTTCCCACAGATTTTAGATCGATCTATCCTCTTGGAGTCTCACTAGATTACTGTCAGCTTAGCCGGCTTAAATGTCTGTCCTGCCTACTAAAAGCTCGGCTGACTGCAGTTTAGCGCAAACCCCCAGGGAATTAGGTCGATCCGGATAGATCTATCTAAATCTCTGGGAATGCACTCTAAATGCTGTAGACTACACTTCTTAGCTATACTGGAGGGTGCATTCACTATGCAATTGTCGTACTAGGTAGTTCAAGTCAACTTCAACTCCGTGGGGACTTCTGCTGAATGCTGTCAGAGTAACATTTGGTATTTCTGTAAATTATGCTATTTGCAACTACATGGTGGCATTTGCTTGGGTTTTGAGGCCAAATTTTGACATTAAATGCATCTTTTAAAATGGAAAGAAGAGGAAAAACATTCTTTAATGTTTACCATCATTTTAACATGTCCATCTCACTTTTGCTTTCTCTCCTAGGAAAAACTTCAGGTGTATTGTGTTCTTTACTGGCTCTGAAAGTAATACAGGCAAGCTATGGGTCATTTAGTTTGCTTCCTGTAGTCAACTCATTGTAATCAGACAGCATGGTAATATAAATTGACTGTCAACGTGCAAAGATGGAGCGTATGCAGTCTAGTTTGTCTCTCTTAGTGGAAATGGGCCTCCCACCTATAACTTGAGTTACCAAGCAGTTAGCTGCCAGACAAAAAGTTTCAGGAACTGTTGGAATGAAAACATTTGGGAAATAAAATATTTCTTGAGTGGTTCAAGTGAGAGGTGTTCCTGTGAAATGCTAAAAGACAATTAAATGGTGTATATCAACTGTATGATTTCCCTTAGTGCAACTTTTAGGAGACCAATAACACTATTTCATTAAATATGATCCTCACTTTTAACCAAGTAGTAACTTAAAGAACCCTATGATTGTTGTCCACAGTAGGGCAGTATTTTTTCCTAAAATTATCTTATTAGCAAAATTAGCATTTTTTTTCTTTATGCCCCATTTTGCACTGCTACCGTCAATTCTATACTGACCTGTCAGCAGAATAGTGGTGAAAGGGTTAATATAAACAGGTGTCCATTTGGATACAATGGATGTAATGGAGCAGGCCACTGGACACTGGTCAAACTGGATAGTGGCTGTAACATCAGATGAGGATGGGGTGAAAAATCGATAAGCTAATATGTCAGCTGTCCCAGTAGGAAATTGCTTTTGGGAGAAGACAGACAGTGTTATTACTGCTTGAATTAACTCTTTCTAATTAATTGACTGTCTCAAGACTCTAGACTCTTGTTCACACAGATAAAACACGGAACTTCCACTGCTATTTGCACTTGAATTTTAGAGGTTCTTTGTATCAAGGTTTACAGGCATGATTACGAACATGCGCACGTATGGAAATATACTCACATCTACACATGCTCACGCACACATCTGCACAAACACCATGATTTGGGGATTTTTTTTTTTTTTTTTTTTTTGTGCAAAATACTCATTTGCGTCAGAGCAGATTAACACCAGTCAAAAAACAGAGTGGACAGAAGAACATATTTTATGTTTGTGACACTATAATTAAATGATTAAAAGGGAGGTGAGGGTTTTGTGTCACTATGGTAACTGCTGCCATCTTGTTTTTCACACTGATTTTTCTTCTCCTACACTGGTTGTTGACAATATAATGTGATTTTCAGCAAGTCCACTTCAGTTTCATAGTTACGTCAAAACAGTTATTCAGAGAGGATAATAATCAGGTGATGGTAGAAAATTACCAATTGATTGATGAAAATGGCCAGTTGTTGATTTGGCTGAGTTCAAAGATCAGGAGGAATAGAATGCCTGAATATATATAACACACCATCTTAATGAGCCAGTTAGCCAGTTATCCAAAGGGTTAATTTGACTTCTCTTATTGTCCTACCTAAATGGGTTTAAGGACCCTACTGATAGGCCAGACAATAGGGCTAATATCAAACTTACTGACCACTTGGGTTTGCCATGATAAAGTGGTCTCATATTTCTCTTTACCTGCAAAGTTTATGTTCAGCTGGTGGTCCAGTTCTCACGAGGATTGTAATTTATTTTGCCTTGACATGAATGGGATGCAAAGAATTGTTTACTGCTTCCTTAACCCTCTTTTATCCCTTCTTTTCAAGTATATGGATAAAATTCAATTTTCCAATAATTGAAGTATTATTGGGAATTTTGTTTAATGGAGAAGGTGTTAGCTAAAGAAAAATAAATTGTCTCGTGAACAATGGCAAATACTTATCAGTGATAAATAAGCTTGGTATTTATTGGAGACATACAGAACTTTGACTGGGTAACATTGTGTAGAACCAGATCAACTGAAACTGGTGAACAGGCAAGAGATCACCAGTTCTTTTCAGAGAAGATACTTTCGAACACCTTTTTTAAGCAATATGGTCATCTGATAATAGTGCTGCTGGTTCCAGTCGTATGAAATCTGCTGTTTGAGAGTGTGTGTGCGAGCATGAGCACGAGAATAAGCGCGGCCTTGATGACAGTGACCCAGACAATTGATGATGCTGGGGTTTGTGAAGTCACTGTGTACTTACTGCCTTATGGGACTAACATTGATTTTCTCCACGTTACTTCTGACAATAAATGTTCGCGTCAGGATATACCACACTTCTGTGTGAGGTTTGGTGTACGACATCTTGTAATTATGACCATTTCCATAGCAATGAATAGTACCTTGTGCAGTTTTGATATTGGTTTGGTAATTGGAATTGTACAAGTAAAGGTCAATGTTGCTCTGAAATTATCCGGAGACCAATTTTGCGTAGAACTAGCACCCATAAATATTCTGAATTTCACAAATGAATTTCCTTTTTTCTCCTCACATGCTGAAATTTGATCTGCAAATTTTTCTTGTCACAGGCATCGTGGTCCTCTGGCACTGACTTCATTCAGTAGGGTAGTATGGATGGCCAGATATATCATTTAGCATTTTGATCTAAGATTTGCCTCTCTGTTGTACAGAAATTTGGTTGTAGACTTAATATTCTTCACACTGTCCTGATGACTGATCTTTTAGTACGGGCCTGACTTTGGAAAAACAGTTACACCAGTCTTAGAGGCTTTAGTGATTCCTGTAGTAGAAGTCTGGAAAAGCACTCAAGAGTATCAAATGACATGTATTTCTCTCAGCTATTAAGAGGTGATAAGGTTAGGTTAATGTGTGGATATCAGGCATACCTGTGGCGAGAGAAACCTCTGCATTAACCACAAACCAAACATTTATTTGATGACTCTCTGTGTAATTTTGGCTTAATTTTAAAAGATATTCTTGGTTTAGGAAACTACTAAATAAATTTTAGCTAAATGCTTAAGATATTCTAACTTGGCTAAGGAAACTAAGATTTTGTTGTCCATTTATCACTGGTTTAATTCAAAAGTGTGATTTGAATGCGAATATACAGTTGTTGAAACATTCCCAATACATTGAACATATATCAGGATAAAGAAAAATAATTAAAAAATGTCATCTGAAGTGTAAATTTCAGAAGAGTTAGTTAGTTTCTAAATGGGTACATTTTTTGGAACACCCTATATAAGAAAGATAGCTGAAATGTATGTCAAACATGTATTTTACATCTCTTTTCTTCTGATCATTACAGTGCAACAGTCCAGCGTCGCCTTATTGCCTGATAGTCCGGTAATAAAGAAGAATTTAGACAGCAACATTGTAGTGACATGTGAAGCACCAGGAGTGACGAGCCAGGATCAAGTAGATTTTCAATGGTACCTTGGAAGTGACATTATTCCAGAGAGAGAAATTACTTCAACTGTTATACCTTTAGAGTAAGTATAGTTTTTTCCAGTGTTTATGTTCCACAGGTGTTAGATTAATATACAATTTAAGTAACGTCCAGAAGAAAAATGCTGATTTTGCTTAAAAGGACACAAAAGAGGATTTTCGCNTCGAAAGTGGACGGTGAATATGATTCTTTTTTTCGATATTGATTAAGGCCATTTACCTGCCATTTTATGCTTTCCCCATAGCAATTGTTCTCAGATAAGTTAAAAAAGAAGCAATCCATGCACTAAAAAGGCGTTTTTAATCCTATTTTTTGTCCCTTTAAACATATGTCACTTAAGCTTGTATTGGTCACATAGCCGATTATGCAAGCATTCCTACAAAGGTAAGTTGATTTGAGGAAGATTGTTGGGGGGGTGGGGGGTAGTCTTTTTTTTTAACAGTTACTGCGAGTAAATTGACTGAAGAAAGTGTACTTTGTTTTGACTAACATATGTATCTTTTATATTTGGTGCAATGTTTATAATGCAAAGGAAAATTTTAGATCCTGGTTCATGCAGAGTAAGAAAATGTGCTTGTTATTCTTCTAAAAGTTAATTTGCTGTTGTTGAGACGTCAGAACAGTTTGGAAGCTTCATTGTGTTTGTTGAGATAGGCTGCAACAACAGTGGGGGGAGGTTCATTGTGTTTAGTGGCACGGACTGATTGTGCAGACATAACTAAAAGATGTCCTGAAAGTAAAGCTTCTAGAATAGATCATCCCTGTCTTGTTCCCTGTTTATTCTTACCGATTGTATTACTTTTGAAAAGTAATGAAACGTATTTATTGTTAAGCCACCCCCCCTCCCAAAAAATAATAATGATAATAAATATTGAATAATAAATTCATAAATTTATTAGTATAGAGAGCTGACAAATGTGACAATGTACCAAATAGAACCCAGTAAAGTTGGCCATAGTTTGTATTATCATCATTATTAATAAGAATTTCCCATTTAGGACAGGGATTTACATATCTCGTGAGCCGTCAGGACTACTGTTACAATTCAAGAAAGTGCGGATGGAGGATGCTGGACTTTACACCTGTAAAGGAACAATTAATGGGGCAACTTCTACCAAATCATTTACCTTGGAAATCAACGGTAAGGTGATCTACATAATTGTCCAGTATGTGAAGGAAAGAAATGTATTCTTCACAAAAATATTTGGTTAGCCGGCAATTTCACAGCATTTCTTTCTGAGAAAGTGGACCATTTTGCTAAAGTGGTATAAAAACAGACCTGTACTTGGGTTTAACCCACACTTTTTTTCTCCTCAAAACTGTTCATAGAATTTGCCTGCCTGAGGGATCCACAATGACGGTGCCCTGCTGGCCCGGGGCCACTGAAGACCTATCTCGGGAGACCAGCGAATCACAGGAGTTAATGGCCTATAGGGCTAGTAACTCCTTTAATATTTACCAATATCTCTCTTCTCCATTAATATCTCAAGTTCTAAAATGTCATTGTTCTGGAGGAAGGGCAAGTGGCTAAAAAAGTTACTGCCAAGCCCAGGAAACAAGTAATGTAGCAGTAACTTTTATAATAAGGTAACATTACCTCTCTTTTACAGAAAATGTAAAGTTTGTAGACGTTCCTTCATCCCAAAGGATTGTATTAAATAGAGAGGGATTTATCAAGTGTGTTGTTACTGGCAGCCCAAGCCCCAGAGTTACATGGGACTTCCAGCAGAAAGACAGCAATACCATTGTGGGGATTACTTCAGGTATGTAGAAAACCCACTCTTAAACTGCTTGAACCATTTCACAGTGGAATTATACTGAAAGTTTGTCTTGCATGGTTTTTCAGATTTTGTCTGCCAGATTTTTCATATTCCTGACTGGAAAGAAAGTAAACAGCCAGCCTCATTTTTAAGAGATGAATTATTTGCTTTTTTGACCCTTTAATAGAGTAGACTTAGGATTTTGGTTGAAAGTTGCTAAACTCAATTGACAAACGGGTTAAATTTGCTCCTATGGCAATCTCAGAAAGCTACCACTCAACTACTGTTAGTAAGGCTATTGCATCCTCATATAATCTTAAAATCTATAATCTTTATAGGTTCCAAGTATCAATTTGAGGAGGGTGGGTTGCGCATTACCAATGTGACGTCAGTGAATGAAGAAGGGTTTTATAACTGCAAGGCTTCCCAGCCAGAACTGGCAGTGCTGGACTCCAGGAGAATATCTGTAGAAGTCATTGGTGAGGATGGTGGTTATTATAAAAGTATATATAAAAAAAAAACTGAACTGTAAGCCCTGCTCCAAAAGTTATGGAAGGATTTTGATAAAGTTACAGGAAAGGTCACAAATGGACTGATTTAAAAGCGATTAGATTTTGGTGGTGATCCAAATAATTTTTAAAGGCTTCTTCTTCAAGGATTCTTCACCATTGTGAGACAGGGCCAGTGGCGTTGCTAAATGGATGTGTGTCTCAACTACCATATTTCACTCTTGAGTACTTTTCCAGTTGTGCATGACATTGTGAAAATAATTCTGACATGGTAGTGGTAGAGTGTGTTATTCAAGGCTTTGTGTTCATTCATTCATTCATTCATTCATTCATTCTAGTGCCCCCTGTCTGGAAAACCAAGCCCAAGTACACAGAAGGTGTTCTCATGCAGGAAGTAAAGATGTTCTGCAATGCAACTGGAAAGCCCAAACCTTCCTACACANACCCCATTCCCACAGATTTTAGATCGATCTATCCTCTTGGAGTCTCACTAGATTACTGTTAGTTTAGCCGGCTTAAATGTCTGTCCTGCCTACTAAAAGCTCAGCTGACTGCAGTTTAGCGCAAACTCCCAGGGAATTAGGTCGATCTGGATAGATCTATCTAAATCTCTGGGAATGCACTCTAAATGCTGTAGACTTCACTTCTTAGCTATACCGGAGGGTGCATTCACTATGAAATTGTCGTACTAGGTAGTTCAAGTCAACTCCGTGGGGACTTCTGCTGAATGCTGTCAGAGTAACATTTGGTATTTCTGTAAATTATGCTATTTGCAACTACATGGTGGCATTTGCTTTGGTTTTGAGGCCAAATTTTGACATTAAATGCATCTTTTAAAATGGAAAGAGGAGGAAAAACATCCTTTAATGTTTATTACCATCATTTTAACATGTCCATCTCACTTTTGCTTTCTCTCCTAGGAAAAACTTCAGGTGTATTGTGTTCTTTACTGGCTCTGAAAATAATACAGGCAAGCTATGGGTCATCTAGTTTGCTTCCTGTGGTCAACTCATTGTAATCAGACAGCATGGTAATATAAATTGACTGTCAACATGCAAAGATGGATCGTATGCAGTTTGGTTTGTCTCTCGTAGAGGAATTGGGCCTCCCACCTATAACTGAGTTACCAAACAGTTAGCTGCCAGACAAAAAGTTTCAGGAACTGTTGGAATGAAAACATTTGGGGAATAAAATATTTCTTGAGTGGTTCAAGTGAGAGGTGTTCCTGTGAAATGCTAAAAGACAATTAAATGTGTATATCAACCACAGGGTTTCCCTTAGTGCAATTTTTAAGAGACCAATAACACTATTTCATTGAATATGATCTTCTCTTTTAACCAAGTAGCTACTTAAAGAACCCTCCAATTGTTGTCCACAGTAGGGCAGTATTTTTTCCTAAAATTATCTTATGAGCAAAATTAGCATTTTTTTTCTTTATGCCCCATTTTACACTGCTACCATCAATTCTATATTGACCTGTCAGCAGAATAGTGGTGAAAGGGTTAATATAAACAGGTGTCCATTTGGATACAATGGATGTAATGGAGCAGGCCACTGGACACTGGTCAAACTGGATAGTGGCTGTAACATCAGATGAGGATGGGGTGAAAAATCGATAAGCTAATATGTCAGCTGTCCCAGTAGGAAATTGCTTTTGGGAGAAGACAGACAGTGTTATTACTGCTTGAATTAACTCTTTCTAATTAATTGACTGTCTCAAGACTCTAGACTCTTGTTCACACAGATAAAACACGGAACTTCCACTGCTATTTGCACTTGAATTTTAGAGGTTCTTTGTATCAAGGTTTACAGGCATGATTACGAACATGTGCACGTATGGAAATATACTCACATCTACACATGCTCATGATTTGGGGATTTTTTTTTCTAAATACTCATTTGCGTCAGAGCAGATTGACACAAGTAAAAAAAAAACAGAGTGGACAGAAGGACATATTTTATGTTTGTGACACCATAATTAAATGATTAAAAGGGAGGGGAGGGTTTTGTGTCACTACGGTAACTGCTGCCATCTTGTTTTTCGCACACTGATTTTCTTCTCCTACACAGGTTGTTGACAATGTAATGTGATTTTCAGCAAGTCCACTTCAGTTTCATAGTTACGTCAAAACAGTTATTCAGAGAGGATAATAACCAGGTGATGGTAGAAAATGACCAATTGATTGATGAAAATGGCCAGTTGTTGATTTGGCTGAGTTCAAAGATCAGGAGGAATAGAATGCCTGAATATATATATAACACATCATCTTAATGAGCCAGTTAGCCAGTTATCCAAAGGGTTAATTTGACTTCTCTTATTGTCCTGCCTAAATGGGTTTAAGGACCCTACTGATAGGCCAGACAATAGGGCTAATATCAAACTTACTGACCACTTACGTTTGCCATGGTAAAGTGGTCTCATATTTCTCTTTACCTGCAAAGTTTATGTTCAGCTGGTGGTCCAGTTCTCACGAAGATTGCAATTTATTTTGCTTTGACATGAATGGGATCTAAAGAATTGTTTACTGCTTCCTTAACCCTCTTTTATCCCTTCTATTCAAGTATATGGATAAAATTCAATTTTCCAATAATTGAAGTATTATTGGGAATTTTGTTTAATGGAGAAGGTGTTAGCTAAAGAAAAATAAATTGTCTCGTGAACAATGGCAAATACTTATCAGTGATAAATAAGCTTTATTGGAGCCATACAGAACTTTGACTGGGTAACACTGTGTAGAACCAGATCAACTGAAACTGGTGAACAGGCTAGAGATCCCCAGTTTTTTTTTTTTTTTTTTTTTTTCAGAGAAGATTCTTTCAAACATCTTTCTTAAGCAATATGGTCATCTGATAATAGTGCTGCTGGTTCCAGTCGTATGAAATCTGCTGTTTGAGAGTGTGTGTGTGCGAGCATGAGCACGAGAATAAGCACGGCCTTGATGACAGTGACCCAGACAATTGATGATGCTGGGGTTTGTGAAGTCACTGTGTACTTACTGCCTTATGGGACTAACATTGATTTTCTCCACGTTACTTCTGACAATAAATGTTCGCGTCAGGATATACCACACTTCTGTGTGAGGTTTGGTGTACGACATCTTGTAATTATGACCATTTCCATAGCAATGAATAGTACCTTGTGCAGTTTTGATATTGGTTTGGTAATTGGAATTGTACAAGTAAAGGTCAATGTTGCTCTGAAATTATCCGGAGACCAATTTTGCGTAGACCTAGCACCCATAAATATTCTGAATTTCACTAATGAATTTCCTTTTTTCTCCTCTCATGCTGAAATTTGATCTGCAAATTTTTCTTGTCACAGGCATCGTCGTCCTCTGGCACTGACTTCATTCATTAGGGTAGTATGGATGGCCAGATATATCATTTAGCATTTTGATCTATGATTTGCCTCTCTGTTGTACAGAAATTTGGTTGTAGACTTAATATTCTTCACACTGTCCTGATGACTGACCCTATAGTACGGGCCTGACTTTGGAAAAACAGTTACAACAGTCTTAGAGGCTTTACTGATTCCTGTAGTAGAAGTCTGTAAAAGCACTCAAGAGTATCAAATGACATGTATTTCTCTCAGCTATTAAGAGGTGATAAGGTTAGGTTAATGTGTGGATATCAGACATACCTGTGGTGAGAGAAACCTCTGCATTAACCACAAACCAAACATTTATTTGTTGACTCTCTGTGTAATTTTGGCTTAATTTTAAAAGATATTCTTGGTTTAGGAAACTACTAAATAAATTTTAGCTAAATGCTTAAGATATTCTAACTTGGCTAAGGAAACTAAGATTTTGTTGTCCATTTATCATTGGTTTAATTCAAAAGTGTGATTTGAATGCGAATATACAGTTGTTGAAACATTCCCAATACATTGAACATATATCAGGATAAAGAAAAATAATTAAAAAATGTCATCTGAAGTGTAAATTTCAGAAGAGTTATTTAGTTTCTAAATGGGTACATTTTTTGGAACACCCTATATACGAAAGATAGCTGAAATGTATGTCAAACATGTATTTTACATCTCTTTTCTTCTGATCATTACAGTGCAACAGTCCAGCGTCGCCTTATTGCCTGATAGTCCGGTAATAAAGAAGAATTTAGACAGCAACATTGTAGTGACATGTGAAGCACCAGGAGTGACGAGCCAGGATCAAGTAGATTTTCAATGGTACCTTGGAAGTGACATTATTCCAGAGAGAGAAATTACTTCAACTGTTATACCTTTAGAGTAAGTATAGTTTTTTTCCAGTGTTTATGTTCCACAGGTGTTAGACTAATATACAATTTAAGTAACGTTCAGAAGAAAAATGCTGATTTTGCTTAAACATATATGTCACTTAAGCTTGTATTGGTCATATAGCTGATTATGCAAGCATTCCTACAAAGGTAGGTTGATTTGAGGAAGATTGTTGGGGGGTGGGGGGTAGTCTTTTTTTCAACAGATACTGCAAGTAAATTGACTGAAGAAAGTGTACTTTGTTTTGACTAACATATGTATCTTTTATATTTGGTGCAGTGTTTATAATGCAAAGGAAAATTTTAGATCCTGGTTCATGCAGAGTAAGAAAATGTGCTTGTTATTCTTCTAAAAGTTAATTTGCTGTTGTTGAGACATCAGAACAGTTTGGAAGCTTCATTGTGTTTGTTGAGATAGGCTGCAACAACAGTGGGGGGGGGGGAGGTTCGTTGTGTTTAGTGGCACGGACTGATTGTGCAGACATAACTAAAAGATGTCCTGAAAGTAAAGCTTCTAGAATAGATCATCCCTGTCTTGTTCCCTGTTTATTCTTACCGATTGTATTATTTTTGAAAAATAATGAAACGTATTTATTGTTAAGCCACCCCCCTCCCCCCCCCCAAAAAAAAAAAAAATAAATAAATATTGAATAATAAATTCATAAATTTATTAGTATAGAGAGCTGACAAATGTGAAAATGTACCATATAGAACCCAGTAAAGTTTCCATAGTTTGTATTATCATCATTATTAATGAGAATTTCCCATTTAGGACAGGGATTTACATATCTCGTGAGCCGTCAGGACTCCTGTTACAATTCAAGAAAGTGCGGATGGAGGATGCTGGACTTTACACCTGTAAAGGAACAATTAATGGGGCAACTTCTACCAAATCATTTACCTTGGAAATCAACGGTAAGGTGATCTACATAATTGTCCAGTATGTGAAGGAAAGACATGTATTCTTCACAAAAATATTTGGTTAGCTAGCAATTTCAAAGCATTTTTTTCTGAGAAAGTGGACCATTTGTTAAAGTGGTACAAAAACAGACCTGTACTTGGGTTTAACCCACACTTTTTTTCTCCTCAAAACTGTTCATAGGATTTGCCTGCTATTAATAGTAGGATAACTATTGTATTTTGCAATGGGCATGCTTATTCTGAAGTTTTGGCAAGGCAGTTGGTTTCTGAAGACCAATGAACTAGTCAGTATCTCAGAAAAGTGCACAGTACCTCCCAAGTTCCAATCTCTTTCCTGAAACTGAGGGATCCACAATGACGGTGCCCTGCTGGCCCAGGGCCACTGAAGACCTATCTCGGGAGACCAGCGAATCACAGGAGTTAATGGCCTATAGGGCTAGTAACTCCTTTAATATTTACCAATATCTCTCTTCTCCATTAATATCTCAAGTTCTAAAATGTCATTGATCTGGGGGAAGGACAAGTGGCTGAAAAAGTTACTGCCAAGCCCAGGAAACAAGTAATGTACCAATAACTTTTATAATAAGGTAACATTACCTCTCTTTTACAGAAAATGTAAAGTTTGTAGACGTTCCTTCATCCCAAAGGATTGTATTAAACAGAGAGGGATTTATCAAGTGTGTTGTTACCGGCAGCCCAAGCCCCAGAGTTACATGGGACTTCCAGCAGAAAGACAGCAATACCATTGTAGGGATTACTTCAGGTATGTAGAAAACCCACACGCACTCTTAAACTGCTTGAACCATTTCACAGTGGAATTATACTGAAAGTTTGTCTTGCATGGTTTTTCAGATTTTGTGTGCCAGATTTTTCATATTCCTGACTGGAAAGAAAGTAAACAGCCAGCCTCATTTTTAAGAGATGAATTATTTGCTTTTTTGATCCTTTAATAGAGTAGACTTAGGATTTTGGTTGAAAGTTGCTAAACTCAATTGACAAACGGGTTAAATTTGCTCCTATGGCAATCTCAGAAAGCTACCACTTAACTACTGTAAGTAAGGCTATTCCATCCTCATATAATCTTAAAATCTATAATCTTTATAGGTTCCAAGTATCAATTTGAAGAGGGTGGGTTGCGCATTACCAATGTGACGTCAGTGAATGAAGAAGGGTTTTATAACTGCAAGGCTTCCCAGCCAGAACTGGCAGTGCTGGACTCCAGGAGAATATCTGTAGAAGTCATTGGTGAGGATGGTGGTTATTATGAAAGTATATATAAAAAATAAAAAAATAAAAAATAAAAAAAAATCCAAAAGTTATGGAAGGATTTTGATGAAGTTACAGGAAAGGTCACAAATGGACTAATTTAAAAGCGATTAGATTTTTGTGGTGATCCAATTAATTTTTAAGGGCTTCTTCAAGGAATCTTCACCATTGTGAGATAGGGCCAGTGGCCTTGTTAAATGGATGTGTCTCAACTACCATATTTCACTCTTGAGTACTTTTCCAGTTGTGCATGACATTGTGAAAATAATTCTGACATGGTAGTGGTAGAGTGCGCTATTCAAGGCTTTGTGTTCATTCATTCTAGTGCCCCCTGTCTGGAAAACCAAGCCCAAGTACACAGAAGGTGTTCTCATGCAGGAAGTAAAGATGTTCTGCAATGCAACTGGAAAGCCCAAACCTTCCTACACGTGGTACAAGGTTAGTTTTTTTTTTTTTTTTTTTTTTTTGGAAGTGTGGTGGTTTCGTACAACCTTCTTTTTTAAAGTAATCCCTGCTTTTAAAATTGTCCTTCTAAAAGAAGAGTAAGGACAGTTAAGATCATCAGTTTAAATCTACACTAAGAAAATATTCGAGGGATTTTACAGGGGGGGGGGTGGGGGGGTCTCGGCTCGGCTCGGCTCTCACACATAAATGCTTACTTATCCCCGAAAAGTTAATTTATGTAACTTACCCTTAGTAGACCAAATATTGGTATTATTGGTCATGTGGAAAAATTTTTCTTTTTGGTACTGCAAGTGATTGAATTACTTAAATATAATAATCTTAATAGAACAAGAGGTTATTGACAAATAGACAAAGAAAATGGTGTAACAAGGTGATAGTAAGTTTCCACATAATTCTTGCGCTGCAGGGGTCTTCCCGGGACTCGACCGACTTCCGTGACATCTCTCAGGAATCCCGTATCAGCATGTACAGAGAGTCCGGAGAGCTTGTGATCAGGAATATCCAGAGGCTGGATGAAGGGCCTTACACCTGTGAGGCTGTGGTGGATTTGGGTGACCCAGCCACCCCTGATGATGACGTCCTTGTGTCTGGGACGGCTAACCTGAAAGTTGTCAGTAAGTGTAGTCTTCTTTGTTTGTTTGGTTATTACAACATTATAGTAAAATTTGTGAAAAAAATTGTTCTTGTGTTTGATACCTAAAGGGAAAATAACTCCTAATTTCAACTCAAAATTCCAATGCAATAAATACATTGTATACAACACTTAGAAATATAATAAATTCCATTTTACCACCAAAATGGTGGTTATCACCATTATTTTGAAATCTGTGCTTGCCATCGGAACATATGGACCTACATGGTTGGCTAACCTAGGTAATAATCTAGTAAGAGATTTTAACAAAAATAAAAATTCTTAAATCATAAAAACAATCCACTAACTTTGAAAGTAAGAAGGTATTCATTAATCATTGGAAAGTATGGGAAAATTTTTGTTTACCCCTAGAAAAGTTCGTTTTATGACATTTTCCCCACCAAAATGAAGAGTTGTTAGACTTGTAATTGATGTTTATGATTTTGAAATTTAAGTTTTATTTATATTTTTTGACAGAAAGATAAAAGGGTGATATGAAAAAATGAGACGTTATTATGTTCTTTTAATTAAGTTCTTATAAATTTATAAAAATAAGATAATAGTTGTTTTATAAACATTTCCATTTGTGTTCCAGTTCCAGCCATGATTGAAAGACTTGAAAACAAGACAGTGAAGAAGGGGGACACGGTAGACCTGTTCTGCTCTGTGATTGGGGACAGACCTATGGATATCTCCTTCCACAAAGTGGGGAATGCTGCCCCCTATGTCTACCCCACCCAAGCAGTAAGTATACACAACCCCCTCCTCTCTCTCTCTCTCTCTCTCCTCCCTCTCTCTCTTTCATACACACACACACACATCTCTCTCTCTCTCTCACACACACACACACATCTCTTGTGGTATTTCTCTCTCTCTCTCTCTTGCTCACACACACACACACACACACACACACACACACACACACACACACACACACACACAGTTCCTTACTTACTTTTTTCTTACTCGCTCATTCAGTCCTGTCCAACTCTTTCCACATCCTGAAGAACAGTGAGAGTGCCATATTTACCTCCCCAAAAAATCATTATAATTTGATAACTTTCCCTGTTGTCTTACCTAGTCTGACTCTCGCATCACCCTGGAGAAGAGCGAAAGTGGCGAATACACAAGCCTGAAAATGACCATCACTGCCACAAAGGAGGATGACCGTGGAAACTACACTTGCTTTGCGAATAATACGGGAGGATTTGACAGGAGAAATGGGACCATCATTGTGCACTGTAAGTGTTTACATTGAATTCCATAACTAATCATTTATCATTCACCTTTTAAAGCAGAAAGCTCAAAACCAAGTGAAAAAGGAACTCATTAATTCAAAAGGTGGCATAGGTCTTGCGTACAGTAACAAATTAGGTACCAGCTTCACTGTAAGAATTAATAATTTCACTTCCAGATAAACCAACATTTGTGAAGATGAAGGTGCCAGATGTGAAGTATCACTGGTTGGCCAGCCAGCCCTTCAAGAGGAACCTCACCTGCATAGTGGAGGCGGAGCCTCTTCCTGGATCCTGGATTTGGTTCAGAAACAACCTTCCCATCACACCCAATGAGACTTATGAAATTCACAACATGGGGCTTGTTAGTAACCTGTCTGTGAGTACTGTGTACTGATCTTCTCTCAAAAAGTCATGTGCTATAACAATATAATGTGTAGCCCAAGTAAAATGCATTATCGGATAGACAGGGCATTGGATATAAGGGCATATAATGTAATATGTACAAAATAAGGATTTTTTTTGGGGGGGGGGGGGGGGGGGGAA
>NW_019775813.1:253079-283539 GCF_001039355.2 Lingula anatina
TGTGGGGGGGGGAGAGAGAGAACAAACAAACAAACAAACAAAAAAACGGCAAAATCAGTGGTATCTTGTCTGCATTGAAATATGAAAGATCAGGTGAGCAGAAATCTAAGAAAGCAGTAACTGTTAATGTTATATTATATTTTCTCAGGTCACAGTGTTAAGTTCCAACAAGTATTGGGTATTTGGCGACTACCGGTGTAATGCTTCTAATGATTACGGCAGGGACTCGCATGAAATCAGGCTCAATGAAGCCAGTGAGTATATGCTTAAGCTTTCAGTGAGGTGATAGATCGAGTGCAATTTGAACTTTGCTTGTAGGTGTGTTGGAGGTTTGGAGCAAGTGTCCTGAAACTAGATTTCATTACATTTTTCTGCTTTTACCATGTGATGGATCCTGCGTACATTTGTCAGCATTCTTGCTTCTTAAATTTGAATTTAGAGTAAGAAAGTTTTTAAGATTACATGATTGGATGGTTTGAAGTATTTACAGCCATTATTAGAATCCAAAAATATAGAGCTGTTAATGTTTGTTCTTGATGTTGTAAATATGGTTGACTGCTGCTTAGTTTAAAAGAAAAAAAAAAAAAAGATTGTCTGAACGGTTGCATCCTCATACTGTTGACCAATTTCTTTTAATAAAGAACAGAAAAACTGATTGTTGTAAGAGTGAACTAAATTTTAATCTCTTCCAACCTCAGCTGTCCCTGGTCCACCTGCGTCCATTGATGTACTGGGCAGTACCCCGACTACAGTCCAACTGTCCGTGTCCACCCCTTTGAACCAAGGAGGCCCCCCTGTCAGCGGATACTTTATTGTATTTGGCACCAGTGACGCAGGAGATGAAAAGACAAGCAACTTTAACCTAGGTTGTAGTAGTTCACGCTTTAGAAGTACAGTATTTGTGTAGCATAATTGGTATTTTGGGCAATTTTGCTTGCCATTTTGTTGATGATGAGGGAAAAATGGGCCACCTGAACATTGTAGGTGCCCAGATGTGGTCAGGGTGGCCCTGGTCGTCTCAGAGATTGTTTTTTAAGCTCTGTCTCTTGTCACCTCTGTAACATGTTGCTCTTAGTATTTAAAGGTTGAAGGAAAGGAAAGAAAATGACTTTGAGGCTATATCCTTGTGATGTTCATCTGAAATTTTCTGAACTAATACCTTTTTTACTGACATTTTTTAAAAATTACATCACTCAAAGGCATTTCCTTGACAAATTTTGTGTGGTATTTTCTATTCAGGAGATGAAATAGTGATAAGGGACCTGAGACCTGATACAGCTTACAACATCAGGGTAATGGCCGTCAATGAAGTAGGACAGGGTGATCCAAAAGAGATAGAATCCCGAACATTGGAAGTCAGTAAGTGGCCTAGATAACAAATGTAGAGACAAACCTTTTTTTTTTCTTTCTTTTTTTTTTTTTTCATTATAGGTTTGTAGTATAAGTATCCTAATACTTTTTAAAATATTTTAAATTACAAGGTTGAGGACAAATAGAAATTTTTTCTTTTTTTTCTAAATGATAATTCTGCCGTCAACAGTTTTTTTTTCCAGGATAAAATGTCTTTGAACTGGTTTAATCTCACTAAACTATGGAAATTTTACGATGGAATCTTCACTTGCCAATTTTTATTTCCAGGTGTCCCTGAACCAGTCTCCATCACCTCTCCCAAGAACAGTCCAGATTCTGACAAATACACAGTGGCCTGGGACAGGCCTCAGAACGGGGGATCAGTGATCGAAAGTTACACCATCAAGTACAGGACGGTGAGTCATTTGAGGTTCACAAATAAGTTACGACAGTAAGTACAGGGAAGTTAGTCATTTGAGGATCACAGATACTAAGTTACACTATCAAATAAAGGGTGGTGAGTCCTTTGAGGATCAGACATCATAGATGAAAATGGAGAAGAAAGTGAGTTCTGTCAGGACAGATAAGTTATGATGTGAAATGATAGTCAAAAGAGATTCAGTACACACACAAACAGAGGTTTTTTATTTTATCTTTTTAGTATGTGTTAAAGTATTTTTATGTGAATATTGTTTGATGGAAAAGCACTGCAATGGCTGTGGATTTTAAAATTGCAAAGCAAATAACCCTAATTTTATTGGCCAATATGTAGCTGCACTTGGAAAGCTAGCTCACTTGGTAGATTTTAAAGGGAAATTTGTTAAAGTGACAGAGAGCCAAATGTCTGTCTATCTGAAGACATATCTGTGAAAATGCTTGTGAAAAATCAATATGTTTCCCTGGTAGAGGGTAGCATATGAGCAGGTTTGTAAAAAAGAATAGCTTTGCTTCATTTAACATTGTCTCTTTATCTTCAGGTTGAAATGGAGGAAGGTGCAGGAGATGTCCCAAATGTCAAGCCAGACTCTGAGGGAGAATGGAAGACGGTAGAGGTTCTGAGGCCTGAACGAAGAGTGATGACCCTTACTCAGCTTAACCCTGACTCTTGGTACGAGGTTCAAGTGTTGGCCAATAACAACAAGGGGGCTTCTGAAGGACAGTCAGCATTTTTCAAGACCATGAAAGGTGAGTTTATCATGGTGACAACTTTTTTTTTTTTTTTTTTTTTTTTTTTTTTTTGAAACGATTATGAAAACAAGGCATTGCACTTAGGTTATTTATTTGTATGATTTTGTGCAGTTTTAAGTTTTTCAGTTGAAAAAGACATTTTGTTGTTGTTGTGTCAGGCTCCTTCTAGTTGATATATATGTTCAGAGCAATTATCATTGAGATGAGTTTGAAACAATTACTGCAAAAAAGAAAACGTATTTGTTAGTGTTTGCACCTTTACTACGCATTAAGTAAATTGCATTGTGAATAACATGCAAATATTGATGTCCAAGTATCTTTTATAAAGTTTTTATTTTTCGTTAAAGACATTTTATAGGCCAGTGTGCATAGGTTGTATATAGTTTTAATACTTAAAGAGTCAACAGATAATTTAGACTTTTATGTGGCTATTGTTTCATCTGACTGCTGGCAAATTGATTATAGTTATTGGAAATTGCTCCACAATTTATTTAAAATTCACATTAGATTTATTTTAAATTTAATTTATGACAACACTGCGTTTATTGAATTCTTTTCACTCGCCTGTAGGTGACGTAGAATCTCCTTGAGACACCAACCTTGAAAAATAATTATATGATACATCTTTGTTGAAATGATTAAGCCAAAACTTAGATTTTCCTTTTAATATGTTGCATTTAAATCCTATCTTAGTAGCAACTGTTTGAAAATAGAATACAGCAGACTAAATTAAAGTCCTTTTTAAATGCATTTTTGACTTGTGTATATTATAGGCATGTAAAGTGAATTTTGATATTAATACTATTTATCATATATTCAAGGACTTTATTTTTTGTATTTATTTGACTAACATCTCTGCTTGATATGACAGTCTAGATGATGTAAATATTTGTTATTATAATGCATCTTGTTGCAGATGGATGTTTTGATCCAAAACTCTACAGCAATACTTTGATTTGAATTTTTTCCCACTTATTTATTTTTAAAAGAAAAAAAAACAAAAGATGGTTTTATGTGGTCTCTTCATAACACATTTTAACATTGCAGCACAGCTGTTAATTTTTGTAGCATTTTGTGTTCATTTTTCCCCCAGGCAGTTTCTGGAGTTTTTGCCCTGTTTTCGTTTTGTTTTCACCAAGTTTTGTGTTTTCCCTTCTCAGCCCTACCCCTTCTTCTTTACATTGGAATCTAACAAAAAAAAAAAAAAAAAAGATTTTGAACATTCTCAAACAATCCTTTTCTGTATAAGAAGTACAGAAAGTATGAAAAGCATTAGATACTATGATGAAGCAAAAATTTTCTTATAAATATTTACATAATTTTGTACACTGCAAGCTGTTGTAGTATTAGATCATGTACTATGTCATACCTGTTTATCTACAGGTGAGATTGACTTGAAATACCTCCCTTTAAGATATTTTACAGGTTGACATAGCTTGTTGATACTTCAAGGACTATAGATGAAATGATATATTAAATCAAAGGTGGTCTTACTGTTTGTGTACAAAACTGGTAGACATTCTTGCCTTTTGTTGTTAGTTAAGTAAGGAATTCAACTGTTGTATGGGCCGTAGTGAAGGTTGTTCAGTTGAACAGTCCTTGTTTTCAACAAATTTTTGTGTCCTGTGTCTTATTAGTCTACCAAATATCCTGTTTTCATGTGATCAGTTTTGTGTTTACCCCTCAGAGTTGTAAGTTTGCTTTTTCGTGATTGTACTGGTGCAAATGTATTTTGGATTATCTACATATGGGCGAGGAAATCCTGTTACTGTCCTTTATGTGAATATTTAACAGAACATCCAGTTAACTTGGAATATGGGCTGCTTTGTGTTGTCTTAAATTTTGTGAAACTTTATAGTAGACGCCGATCTTGTTTTTACTTACAATTAATTACAAGTGTTGATGAGCATAACAGTTTTGTTAAAAATTACAATATTTTTAAGTGTTGTCAGTTATACTAACAGCAGAGCTAACAGTGATCACATGGCAATATATTCAAGTCCCCTCCACCATTGAAACTTTGAGTGACTACAATTTATTTTAATGTATGGGAAATAAAGGTCTTTGTTTATTAGTTAATACGTGAACATATATATATATTTTTTTTTGAATGGTGTTAAACTGGGCATTACACGTCCAGATATTTTCACCTCTGACAGTTGTAATGTATATCAGATTTATATCAAACTATTTATAGAAAAAATTGTTCTGGAATTTTTGTTTTCTATCTGCTGATCACTGTTGGTATTCATGTGGCAGGTGTAAAGGTGAAGAGATGGAGGAGTAACTTTAGAAAATCAAGGTGCTTCTTAGTCGATATATTAATATAGCAGCTCATGGTCACCAACTGAAATATTCCTTTCACTTTTGTGTAATTGATTACCTTTAACTTGCAAGGTGCCCTTTGTTTGGGGAGGGGGTAAATTTTCAGTTAATGGTTAGGTAGATTTAGTTATTATAATTAAGCAGTAATGTTGGATAGGATTTTTTTTTCCGTCTAATTGCAAGTACCTAACTGTTTTAAGATTTTGAAAAAAAAAAAGTTATTTTCATGATTTATAGACCTACTGACATAGCCTTCTCAATCATGTATGATATGGTTTTTTGGCAAGATATTTTAAGTGCACACTTCATTCCAAGTTGCAGGGTTGGTGAAAGAAAGAGAAAAAAGATAAGAAGCACTTTGAAATTACTTTCCTACCTTGACGTTCATTGTTTCAAGTAACACACTTTGATTTATCTAATTACTACTAAAAAATTCATTTGCTGTGAAATGATTTTGAACAATCTGAAGTGATCCTTTTTCTATGCAAGAGGCAGAAATTTTCGAAAAACCGCACTCGTGATGTGATTTAATGCAGTTTGCTCGTGATTCATGCACATTCATACCTAGGTAAGTTTAATTCCAGTATTTATTTATTTATTTTATCATGTGCACCGTCTCTTTTCTTATTGTCAGTTTCGACTATTGTTCCACTTTTGAATGAGGGTATGCTTAGTCTAGTATTCCAGTCTCAGTTGCATGAGATCTCAAAATGAATGCATCTGATTGGCATGTCGTCAAAGCAGAAAAATATGTAACAGGCAGGCACATTTTTTGACTTGTTAAAAGCCTCATTCTCTTTATGGTTAGTTCCTTTAAAAAAAGGGGAAGGAGGAATAATGGTGGGTCGTTGATAGGCAAAAAACTGCCATTGATTGACATTTAAATTTTTCTTTTAATGTCGACTGTTTCAAAAGAAAAAAAGAAAAGAAAAAAAAAAATGATGCAACATTTTTGTTTGCCCAGTAGCAGATTTTGAAGAAGACTAAAAAGTGGGCATTGCTTCACATTTAGATTAAGATTTCTGATTTCAAGAAGTTATTTCTGCTTGTTGAAAATTTAAGTAATTGTGTAGTGCCTCAAACCTGTTCTGCTTTGACAATTCATCTGAGAAAAATGTTCTAAATCTCTAAAATGACTCTGTTGCATGAACACTCACTTCTTAGTCAAGGTAGGAAAGTTGGTTACTACTATGGGATGGTTGCTATGGATGCGAACTTCAATAACGTTATTTCATTATTAGATTGTAATCATTTTTATCACTCTATTGCTGTGCTGTTTATGAAAAGAAATGCTGCATGGTGCACAACAGAAATTGCCTCAAATGAAAATGCTTTACAACACTTGTCAGTTAAAACAGTGATAGAAATAGTAGCATTTGCCACTGGGGTGGAAAAGCCAACCAGCTGATGTGAAAATGGGAAGTTTTTGGAGATACCCATTTTGTAGTGGGTTCCTTTTTATAAAGAACCGTAATAGTCATTATCCCATAGTGGGAAACCTACATTCCCAATAGTGTTTGGCACATTATCTTAGACAATATTTGTTAGATGTCATTCCCCCTTGGTTAAAAAAGTTTTGGTATTGGGGATACTTTTGTAGACCAAGTTATCAGATTTATTTTTCTTATGTGTTTAACTGGAATAGATATAAAGGGAAAATGTCAAGTTACTGGAAGTCAAGTGTAGTTTGTTGAAGTATTGAATGTATGTTTCACAAACAGTATGTTTTTTTTTCATTCAGTCCTTTTTTGTTTTTTTTTCTTTTTGTACACTTTCTAAAAAGTCTTAAATTACAGTATGTTTTTATTATAAACCACTCAGTTCTAAACTTCCAAGTTTTCAAGCGGTCTTCTCTGGCTGTGACACATACAGATATGTTAATAAGAACTTGGGCATAAAATAGCACATGATTCACCAGGATCTACATATCACAATTCCATTGTCAGCCAACATTTCCCTCTGATGTGGTTTGTTTTGGTAAATTTGTTTAGAAATTCACCAATAAATTTGGCAAATGAAACTGGGAGATGGATCATCAGTTTAGCAGGACTTTGTGAACTCACTGTCAGCTCTTCCAGTGAACCTCAGCTTGTGCATGTCCACAGAGAACAGTTCAAACAGGACCACTTTAGACTGGAATTCATGCCCACAAGTGCCATCTAGTGGCCATATTTCGCAAACAAAATTGTAACAGCAGTTGCAAGCTAACTATCACTTCATGAAAACCAACCCAAGATTTCAAAGAGTCTTCATATATATATGGACATCTCAAAACTGATCTGGTTATATAAAGATGTACAAGTCTGTCCAGTTTCTAGTCTGAAGTAGATCTTGTCCATACGGAACTTTCTGTAATGAGTTTTCAATACCTTACTAAAACTCACTGGGTATGAAAGTATTTGTATCTTGCATGAACGTTTTACTACCTACACAAAATTGTAGCCTTGACATTAACATCAACGCTAGACTGTAGTTTATATACATATGTGCAAACTGACGTGTTGTCTTTATTATAGATTTTTTTTCTGCACCATCATATACATTCACCTAAAGCATTTTGGAATGTTTAATCCTGCTTTGTGGCCACTGGCACTCATAGTAGCTTGTGAAAAATGAAGCCCTTGTCTTGAGTTTGAAAGGAAATGGCTCCTAAATAGAGCTAGGAAAGTAATGCCCCTATGTGATCAGTAAAACTTTTGTCTATTTCCTTACCAAACTCCCCAATGCCCTTGTTCAGATTGGTTTTCATTGTCTTAATGGCATATTAGTCGGTCAGATAATCATCTGAAATATTAACTTTTGATATTATGTCTGCAGCATAGATATCAGGGAGGACATTGATACCTCTATATTGTCCAAAATCAAGGAAAAGGTCTCTGATCCTTATTGTGAACTCACTGTATTATCATCAGTATCAAAATATTATGCATGGTTTCTCATCTTATATAGTCAGTTGCATGACTGCAACTTTCCCCCTTTTATTTTTGGTTGCAGTTTTTTTTTATATTTATACATATCCATTTAGTGTGTGTGTGTGTTTATATATATATATATACACACTATGATATTTGTATGTGTAAATGGTTAGATTTTTTCCTTTTGCATATGTTAGACAATGATGCCAAGAGAAGAAGAAATTAAGCTCTTTATGTAACAAACAATATGGAAATTATGATGGAGATTTCTTCTTGTCTGTGGGATTATTTTAGCAAACAACTTTTAAATAGCATTTTGACCTGTTCCATGACACTTTGTATATTTCATATTTATATTTATTTATTTTCTCTTAAATTGCCATAATATATTTTTCTTGAATGATCTTTCACAGTCACTCTTTTTAACCATGAATGTTTTGCATTTCAGTTCAAGTTAATAATCCAGGGAAGGTGACAGATGGTAACCCTGCAGGTGCGGTGAACAGCTTGACTTATCTGACGTTACTGGCTGCCATGATAGCTACACTGTTGTAGGTGGCACCAGACACTCAAGACAAGACCAATTTACAGTTTAAAAAAATTGCCATATAAAGAAGCTGGTGCCAACTTGGCCACAACAAAACACTCTTATAGATGTAGTGATATATGTATTGTGCTTTAGTGAGAACTATGGGTTATGGGATTTAAACATAAGTGCTCAATACACTGCAGGAAGAACTAACATACATGTAATACCTACCGAGTTCGCATTTGTGGCTTTGAAAATGGTAACTGTAATTATACATGTAAGGTTTTTGATATGTACTATTATTGTAATGGATTTAGAAATGTGTATATATTAAAAAACCCTAAAGGCTACTTGAATGTTCCATTCATGAATGGCAATGTCATTTAGCCAGCTTGTTGAACATGTCATCTTTCCATCTTTGATCTTTCCTTCATTTATGAGATTATCGAACGTGTAACCAGATTTTATTCTAAATTTGCAAGCAAATTGTCGTAAGCATTTCTCTGGAGGTGAGTAGAAATTTGAAAATGGCACCATTGCTCAGACATAATTAGATACTCGCACATCTGTTTTAGAAACAGACATAAATGATAGAAATTAAGATATCTTAAGGCTTGATGCCAAGAGCTTTGTTTTATGTACTTTTATGTGAAATTGTCACATTGTGTCAAAAAAAAAATAATCAAAAGGAATTTCACAGAAAGAGATCTGATTGCAGATATTTAATGAATTGAAATGCCAAATGAAATGTCTAATGGTTGATGCAAGTGTATGTTGATTGCTTTTCACTTGGTGTATAATTGAAGGTAGCGTGCGTGTCACTGTAATGAATGGAAAATTAAACTACAAATATATGTCAGTTTGAACTGTAATTCAAGTGAAAGTTTATTGAAGTTAGCTTTTTTATTGTAGTTGTATTCAAATGAAGAGACTATTGACTTGCACATTTTATAAAAATGTGGCATAAGTTCGCATGTCCCAAGTTCCCAACGGCTATGTATTCTTTGTTGTTTGCAAATCCTGGCATTTGGTACCATTATAATAGTAGGTGCAATTACCTTTATATCTTATGTATCGTCCATTATGTGAATTATGAAAAACGAGTATTTCAAATACTCCCAAAATTAAGAGATTGGAATACTTAAATTTGATGCCAGCATTCAGATTGTGATTGGTCCCAGATGATGCTCATAACCCACCCTCTACAAGGGTGGCAGATTATATAGGGAAAACTGAAAAATCCACAGAGCAAAAAGACTATTTATCTAGAGACATACCTGTGAATATTTGTGAAAAATTAACCTGGTAGAGGGTGCTCATAACCAGTGATTAGTGCAGAAGTGGAAATATTTGTCCTTTAGTGCTTCTTTTACCTCATATTGTACCATATCACCTAGAACTACAATCAAGGGAAGAATTTGTTTTATGATAGTAGAACAACACAAAACAAAAAAAAAAATGCCCTTGTTCCAGTCCTAGTAAACCAGATACATAATCAACATAGATATTCATATTAATTTCATCAATTAAATTAATACAGACTATTTTAAGTTCTTAATGATAAGCATATGCATATGATTGTAGTAGATCGACTTTAGACCACTCTCATTTATTAGACAACGAATATACGTTGGTACGGTTGAAGCTTTCTTTTGTCAGCGGTTGTATTAAAGTTTGTGTGTTGATGGATTTACTCTTACATGCTTATGAAAGTGAATTATATTATATACCTCTAAATTGTTTAGACTAGCATGTAGGATAGACAAAAATTTTAAGTGAATGCTAGATGGACGGTCATGAAGTTGATTATGCTCTCTGTTTCTTCCTATTTAGAAGAATGCCAACCAATGAAAGACAAAAATCTAGGTCAAATGAACCAAATAGAGCTAGTCTAAATGTAAATTGTGTAAAAAGTCACCTTTTGTAAATGTTTCAAGTACTTTTAATTTTATATTAAACCCTCATAATTTAACACCATTTTGCATTCATTGTAATTATATAACTAGAGTAGCATGCATGCTGTTTCATTTGTTATATTCACTCAAAGAGTGCTGATGTAACTGTAGTTAATGCACAGATACTGATGATGTCAGATAGTATCTATGGTAACTATTTTATTGATGACATCATCAGTTTGGGTGTAGTTGTGTTGAAATGTTGTATGATTCTGACTTCCATTTGATATTTAAATGTGTCTGTACATGAATGTTAATAACAAAATGTTTGTAATTTTTTTTATTTGACAGCCATTGGCTATTTTGTTTATTTTTAAAAATTAGTGATAGGTTATCCGCTACTAGTTTATTTTCCCCACTTTTATCACATAGGCATAATTAACTTACTTTTCATATGGCATTTATTGTCATGAAATATTTTCAACCTGTTTATTTTATCTTAATCACATTTGAATTGTCTGGCACGTATACTTTTATACGCCTTTTATATATGAGTGCTCTTCACAATCATTGATTCATATAATTCTAGTTTTGACACCATCAGAATAAAAGACATCATCCGAATGCTGTACATTTCAAAGATTTGTCTGGGGTGGATTTAAGCAGTCTGCTACAGTTCTGGAAATTGTAAATTTTTTCCAAGAGGTCTCAAATTTTTGAATATCTGTAATTTCGGAAGTCTAGACTATTAGTAGCATGGACAGAACATTGTCAGTATAGGCTTCTTCTGTCACATTTAACTGATTTTGATTTTTTTTCCAGAATTAAATATTTTTATGGTGTCTTAGTTTAGAAAGGCATGTGTGCAGTAAAGATCTACTATTATTGACATAATTTTAGACATAAGCTTACTCCATTTAGTATTTCAACCAAGTACTGGTATATGTATACAATATAATTTTGTTTTGTGACTCTGTGTTTACTAGATGTTCAGATGTGAAATTTGTAAGCATTTTATGTATACAGTGAGCAAAAATAAATGTCACTTTTTTACATTTGTTTGTTGTTATCATCATATTTCTTTATTATTAATCGAGTAAAGCCAGTTTTGTCATGCTTAACTGACTGGAAAAGGTTGACAGCTTTGCATTGCAGAGTTGGAATTCTCTACACCAACGGAGTCACAGGGTTGATGTCTTTCTTCGTGAATGCATGTATCTTTCAAATATTTTAAGTGTGTTACATACTAAGTGTAAGAGACTGTGACGTGGTACTGGTCATGGAACATGAGCAATCCCTGCACCCTTCCTTAATTTGTTTTATATCTGAGGGGAGGTTGCAGCTACAATGTGGTTTTTATTACGTTTAGAGAGGAGCCGAAGTGAACGCACAGGATCAATTCAAAGTTTAACTGTGGGTTAGTTTAGTTAGTCTATTGTCGAGAAAAGCGATAGGTGGAACTCTTCTAAAAAAGTGGTAAATTGTGTGTCAATGTACATGGGTGTAATGTCTTTCATATTTTTAGAATAATTCTCCATATTCCTCCCTGGATTTTTTCTCAAGCACTCTTGTGGTGGACCAAAAGCAGCAATTGGCAGTTAGCAAATGAGAAGTCATAACAAGACCATTCATTACAAGTTGCTGTTAAAGTCCTCAATTCTAATGTGTGCCTCCCAGCTACAACAATGCGCAGCAATATATCTCCCAAATGGTCGTGTAATGTCTATTTAGCTATTCCTGGTACATTGATGTGATTGTCCATTCTTAGAAATCCAGGCATTGTCAGTATTATTACCAAGATTGGACCAGATTTGATGTGGTAATGGTTCTCTTCTATTCTGTTAAGTTGTTATGGGTTTCAATTGTCATTGCTTACACATGCAGACAGATTGTTGTCAAGATTTGAAAGCAAACAAAGGAAAAGGATATATTTGTTGTCTTTGGTGTGCAAAATTAAGAACTTGCCTGGGTATAAAAACATGTTAAGGTACCTTTCAGTAAAATTATTCATATGATAATACTGTCAAGTGAAATCCAGCAGAAAGTGGGCCATTTTTTTAATTGAGTTTCTACAATTACAATTAATGATTATTTTTAAAATTTCAGGTTCAGAATTATATTTCTAAGTAGATTAAACATTGAAACTGCCAAAATGTAAGAAAAAATTGTAATTTTTACATGGAAAATTGTCTGAATCATTTGTTGGCTACAACAAATTTATGTATAACATGCATAACAACAAAAAATTTGTTGTAACCATCTAAATAAAATTAAATTGTTAGCTTTATCTGCATTAATATATCAATTAGTGTAGAAAATGCGTCATGGGACACTGTTTTAAAAACTAATGAAGTGATGCTTTTGATATTTTTCATTTTTCAACATACAAGAATGAAAAAATAAAAGTGTGATATTATTTATAGATACTAATATCTTGATCTCCCTTTGTTAAATGATTCTGTCTTGTTTGTGGGTATGTGTCAAGTGAATGTTGTGAAATACAGTAACTGCTGACAAAATACAAACAATATTACAAGGCTCCCAGTGATTTCAAGTAATGAACAAATTTCATCCTGACAGTAAGACAAAAGGTAGATATATTCAGTAGTCCAAGAATGGTACCCCACAGTATGAAGTGAATGGTAGTGTACATGTATTATACATGATGTATTATAAAAGTTTCACAAAGTTCCTACATGAAATTCAGTACTCTGCATGAAGTAAAGCTTTTTTTTTAAATAAGATTGTGTAAGACTAGCACTAGCAGAACAGCAATAGTCAACAACTTTTCAATGTCTGCACAAAAGTGCATCTTTTATATAGGGTCACTGCTGCATCAAATTATTCCCATTTAAGACATTTGACTTTATCCCAACCACAAACAGCACCAAGTCAGAACTTTTAATTATTTCAGACTCTTAAACTGTTCAAAGAAACACAATGGGCAATGCAACCAAAAAATTGTTTGAATTTTGTCAAAATCGTTGTAGCTTAGTTGGTAAATTGCTTGTGTTTATGTTTGTAGACCCCTACCAACCCACGGATGGTACAGAACGTATGTATAGTGCAATATTTCCTCATGTTTTCCAGCTTCAGTTGTACTAACTTTGCCATTACTATTATAGTTATGAACTGGGGATGGTGATACATTTTGGAAAAGAATTAAAAGAGACCATGGTACCAGTAGGTATCTTTTTAGAGTGAAAAAAAAAAAATTGTTGTGTTGATAATTTACTAGTGATTTGGCATTAGATTTTGAAGACAAATGAGACCGTCTCTTTTTCTGATTTGTCTATAAATGTATTGCCTTCTTGTGATGATAATAGAGCTTTATATATATATATATATATATATATATATATATATATATATATATATATATATATGCCCAGTTAAGGCGTGTATCAGAGACATGCTTTGATATGCCTAGTCCAATCATTTTATGCTTACTTAACATTGGTGGCAGCGGTGGGATTTTCTTACTAAATGTATAGCCTATACTCTTACATATTATGCACGAAAATGATGTTGTTTATCTAAAGAAAAGAATTGTTAGGTCAACAAACTGTTTTCATATGAGATATTGCCAACTAAAATTCAAGTGTTGACTAAATCATTATTTTGCTGAATTTTCTTTTGGTTTGTTTAACACTTAGATAAGTTTCCAGTTTATGTTTTCCATAGTTTTAGTGATTCTTTGTTTAATTTCAAAAAGAAAAAGAACAAAAGGTTGTTACTTTTTACTTTTGATTGACCACAAGTTTGGTATCACGTTTTAGCATGTATTGATTAAAACCTTTTAAATTTTATGTACACAATCATATTATATTATTTGAACACAATAGTTTTTAGTTATTATTTCAAGCATTTGCTCGATATTTTTAATAAAATTATTATGTTTTGTTGATAGCATGTTTAGATTGCATCTTGGCACTTTTGTTTCAGCATTTAATAAGAAAGAAAACAACTTTTTTTAGTATATTGTGAAACTTTGGATATGATGCTTATTTCTTTTCTTTTCTTTTTTTTTTAATTCAAATAATTCCATCACATTTCTGTGTTTGGTAATTTCTGTTGTACTTGGGTTTACAATGGGCTAAAACTACTTTCGGTGCTTTTCTTCATTTGTTTATTATTATTATTAATATTATTATTATAATTTTATTACCTGTTAACATAAGTAAAAGTGCTTCATTATTAACATTTAATAACCAGATAGCATTATTGCAGTGAAAGCCTTCAATTAATGAAAGTGTGGCTAAAGTGATTTTGTTGAAGAGAGCAAAACTACTGACTGAAGTTATCACATAGATGATAGAAGTACAAAATGAAATATTTACATAAAAATTACAAAGTTGAGAGTGATCACACTCGCCAGCGTACATTTAGTCAGTCAGAACCTGCAGATATATTTGGAGAGAACAAATTAATCATGCATCTTATAAAACGGTATGAATATTTGGACATGCTTGCACATTATGACAGTTGATAGCTTTAACTGTAGCCGGCCACTGAAAATAAAAGCTGGATTTGGGCATGAGTATCTGTAATGGTTCTAAATAATTCTGTGATAACATGCTTCAAATATCTGCTTAGAATGCTCTTTTGGTAGTAATAACCTTTATTTCTTTTCGCAGAAAATGCTGAGCTATTATTTATGGTAGTAATCTTGGCTAATGATATTTTCAAACTTGAAAAATGTTCAACTAAAAATCTGAAGTGAAAACTGACATGAAGTGAAGCCCTGAAAAGCCAAATTACTCTATCACAAAAGTTTTCAAGCTGATCATCACCCTTGTGGTTGAACATTTTGCTTATGCCTTCTTACTAAACAAAAACCTACCATCATGTTATGCATGAAAATATTTCTTCCTATTTAAAGGTATTACATATGTAAAAGCATTGTTATATGCATGTATTTACTCACAGTGTATTAGCTATTGATCCAGTTAAGAATCTTGTTTTTTGTTTATATAATATCATATCATATGTGCAATTTGATGGTACTGATATTATTATATTTAATATATATTTCATATACTCAGGAAATAGATTAAGGCAATGTTCTTACTTGTTTGATTTTCCAGATATGTGTATTTCATATAACCATACTCAAAAATCATTTTTAACCGTGCCAAATTCATAGCATTCTTTTTCAGGAGTTCCACAAAATATTGAACTTTTTTATTAAGAAATTGTAAATGTATCTCAAGGATGCCCATGCATATAAGCTATAAACATTTCTTGAATTATATTATGCTGCATGATCTGAAACGAGAGCAGCTCGGACAAACTTGATGCTTGTCTTTGTCTTTATTTTCATTACCATTGCTTTAATTGTTATCTAAACTTCACTATTCTCCTAAACTGCCTTTTATCTTCATTTTTATCTCTTTCAAGTAGTACATTTTGGCCAGATTTTCCTGTATTTCTGCTTGCATTTGGTATTTTGGTTAATTTTATTCCATTTCCCCCTCCTGTTTTTAAGAACTCGTATGGTAAATTCCTAACCTTTTTTTTTTTTAAGATGAAAAGAGGTTCTATTTTGTTTGGCAATTTTCCTGTTTATATGTTACATAGCCAAAATTTTCTATCTAACATATCGGAATGTCAGTTTTTGTCAGAAGCCCCTTCTCCTTTGTATTAGTTCTCAACAAAACATGTAACAGATGAAGTTATTTTGTTTGAAACAAGTACATAACACAGCAGAAAGGAGGAGGCAAAATTATCCATTTTTATCTTGGTTTGGCCTACTCATTCCCCACTTCTCGTCACTTTGTACTACTTCTCCACTTCACTGAGTGTTTTCTGTGTCCTGTTATAGAACCCAACACCACGTTAAGTTATGCTGCTGAGAACACTACGCTGAGCCTGGGTAATCAGAGCACAGGTAAGTGCCAAGTGCATGGAGAGAGCGTAGGGACGCCGTTGTTCCCATTGGCCTGCATGGAGTATGACAGGCGTAGGAGTTATTTCAGTAGCCAGCTTCACATTTAACAGACAGCTCTGATTTCTGGCACGATTGGCAGCATATGATATACTTTCTTATATTGAAAGAGGAACTTGATGAGAGGAACATTGCAATTGTTCCTTGTAGCTGTAATTGAACTTTTGGTGACATAGTTACCTTTGGTTTGGATAGCAAGTTACCACTGTTTTGGTTATTCTGTCCCTTTTAGTGGTAATAATAAAGGTTTGTGTAGCTATTGTTAAAATATGATTCCATAGAGGAATTCTCAAGAAAAGCTCTTCCCCATTAAGAAATTCTCCAGAAAACTTTTTCCTCTCTTAATGCTTGTAGACTTTATACAATTTGAAAGTTGAAATCTTGAGCTGTCTGGATTTGTGAGGGACTAAGGGCACCATTGCCACCCTGTCATGAAAGAGATCACAAACTCTGGCCTGCGGACTAACTCATGCAAGTCCACGCCAAGATCAGTCTTATCTGGTTACTCTTGCTTCTGTTCTGTTCAATCTGTTTTCGTTTTGTCAGCTAAAAAAGTAGCTTTCACAACTGCCAAAGCATGACTGTTTGAGCTCCTCTTCTTCTCCCTTACAAAAACCTCCTAGGTATCTTGAGGCATGTAAGGTCCGTGCATTCTTCTCTCTCCTGGAAAAGTCTGATAGATTGTCACTCTATAGTAGTAAAGTATAGAATACTTGCTGTATATATATATATACATGTGTATGTACATATAGGCGAATGAGACCTTAGCTAGTCCAGCCATGATAGTCTGGTAGTCCTACAGTGACGCTGTGTGACCTGCACACATTATTAGGTGCATGACGATGTATTTCATCCTCTAAGCTTTAGAAAAAAAGAAAAGGAAAAAAGGACTGACTGTCAACCACAACAACATGCATCATAATTAACCAGTTTAAAAAGGGAGAAGCAATAAATTACACAGAAAATTTCAACACTTGATTAAAGCATTTCCGAGGCTCCAGGTGAAAACTATTTGTATAGTTTATATGTACATCTAAGTGATTGTTTGAGAGTAAAGGTACCTTGACAAAACTTAAAAACTTCTGCATTTTAGTTACCATTCAAAGAGGAATTTGCATAGCCTATATCTCAAATGTTTGAACAAGTATTTACAAAGCAAGTGGTTAAAGATAGGTTCTTTGCCAAGGCTTGCATGAACAGGGATCGTTATCATTATTATTTCAAAAATCTATGACGCATGTGCCCCCATTGATAAGATTCCGTGACTCGGAAAGCATGCTGTGGCTGTAAGAAAGTTAGTAGCATGGTGTGCTTACAAGTTGATACATCCAACACACAAACATGCAGTTATATAATGTCAAGCTTGAGTGAATTTTACTAATATATTGAAAGCTAACGAAATGTTGCTGCTGAATTTTTTAAGTTGACTGTTGCACCAGCTTGCCCAGATGGCAGATGTCTTTTCAGTTTATTAAGATTGTTCACCACTAATCTCTGTATAAGAAACTTTGAAACTTATATTTTATGCAAATTTGATGTTTCCTTGTATTTTTCCATAAGACTTTGAAAGTTTCTTCAAATTCTAATTTTCAAACTTAAAACTTGTAAATATCAGCAGCATTTAAAAAAATTTTTCAAATGGTTGTGAAATGCTAAAATTATAAAAAATTTGATCATGGACTTGAAAAGTAAATTTTGTTGTGTCCCATCGTGTTTTTGCCAACTTTTCACGTTTTTCTGTATTCCATGCACTGTTTTATAACAACTAGGAAGCACTCCCAGTTACACCACACCAATACCAATAGGTACCAAGGGTGAGTAGTACATACTCCTTAATGAAAGGGGGAGGCACTTGCCAAGATGATACTACTTCTGAAAAAAGAATCCACTTGGCTGATGATACCACATTTGAATTGTTGGTCATTTTTTAAGGATAAGAGTTAGTTCAAAACCAAAATGCTTCATGGTTCTCAAAATAAACAGCAGTTAGTCATAATTTATATAGCATATGGAACTATTTTGTATATATAATACAACCTTTATTTCTACTAGTTTTGCATATTAAATCAGACTATCGTAGTGGCATTACAACATACCTTCAAATAGATGTTCTAATATTACTCTCTTCTCTATGTCACCCTATATATGTGACCTTTGTTTTTCTTGTTAGAACTTGTATATCTGCACATTGTTACTCTCTGACCTGTTACATTCACCACATTTGTTTCAAAAGTTGCATTTCATACAGATGTATATTTTTGACATTTTACCATGATTATTGTATTTACCCTTCAATCCCCTAATTTGCAAGCTCATTTTTTCAGCAAAGGCAGAAACTGTGGAAATAACAACAAAATCTTGGCCAGTGTGGGACGCTGCCATTCAGTTTCCAGAGCAGATAGAACTGAGAACAGAGATTGTCATTGTTATTGGTGTCATTGTAGTCATTATAGTACTGACTGCTGTAGATGTAGCTTGTTATTTCACTGCCCGCTGTGGCATCATGCACCTCGTCATGACACGGTGCGTGCGCAAAAGGCGCAGGGACGCCTACATTGCAGGAAATAATTCTAACAGAGGGCAGAGTGAAGAGTTGGAGATGTTGAGAGCCAGCCCGGATGAGACTTACTTCAGCTATGAGGGGTGAGTAGTTGTTATGAAAATTACAATTCTATTTCTTTCAGTTTGTAACCCAGATGTGTTCTTTACTTTTAGGAGCTGCAAAAACTGGTGCTTCAAAGAAAGAAGGCCTCTCAACGGGCGCCATTATTGGCATAGTGATTGCCATCTTTTTCGTGCTCCTGATTATTCTTGACGTTTCTTGCTACTTCATAAACAATTGTGGCGTGCTCATGTGCATGTGCACTCAGCTCTGTGGCAAGAAAACACCTGCCGATCCAGCTAAACATAAAAAGGCTGCCGATGTGGAGAAAGGAACTGGGTAGGTGTTCCATATTGATATGCTCAAGCTTTCATCTTCTGACCTGCTCTCTCCGTCTCCACCTCTTATCTTTCTTCCAGCCTCTTCTTTAATTCTAAGCACCAGCAGCTCTGAGCAGTTTTCTTTAAAGACTACAACATGCTCCCTGGCTCAAGGAAAAAAATCTTATTCATATGGCTCCGTGACTGAGATGCCACATAATAGTTTTAGTTCTCTTTTGTTGAGCTGAGCTGAATTTTATAAATGAAGTGGCTTTTGGGCATGGCTACTCTTGACTTGAAATTAGATTGGCTATTTTTTTTGCAGTTATGAGCATTTAAATCATTTTTTTTTAATTAAATCTAGAAGAACATTTGTTTGGTGGTGGTAGTGGTGCTGCTGAGCTTAACACTCTGTTTGTAGAATAGTATTGTCTTGTTTGATTTGTCACATTAAGTTACCTGTTCATTCATGTATTGTCATAACTAATGCATTGGTGGGCCCAGCCAGCTGTGGATCTACAACTGCTATAGTTGAGAAATCATCTCACCTAACACAATAGAGAACTAAAATTGTGACCAACTATCACAACTACTGCAATGGACACCCTGACAGATAGTTAGTTGACACAATTTACACGGTGGATAACTAAAATGTGTCTAAGTGTCGCATCTACCACAGCGTATGCCCAGATACAGACCAGATGAAGTACTTTTAAGTACCTTTTTTATAAAAGGTACCAACTACCACTATTAAAAAAAAGAAAAGAAAAAACAGACAAAGGACATTTAAAAACCAATCATTTGTTTGAAATAATACAATGTTCCCTATTGTTTCCTATAGAGACGAAGGCAATGATGTCCAGATTCTGGTAGAGGACCATGATAATGGAGAAGACAACTTGGAGGAGTAAGAAAGATGATTATAAATTGAGTTTCAGTTTTAAGAATGTTTTTGATCATTAGATGTATTTTCATTGGTTTTACTGACCCTGTTGCTGGGGTAATGGGCAGTAGAAACTGTTGCAAATAACAAACCTGATTTTGATTAACAATTTGAAAATCACCTCTGCCTGACTAACCTTTTGCTATATTCAAACCACGGAGTGTCAACAGTATTTTTTTTTTTTTTTTTTTAATTTTCCAAAATTTTATAAAGAGATACAGTCAAGTCTTTAATTTTAATTTGCTACAATTGACTTTGAGATGGTGACAATTTTGTCAAGTGGTTTGCAAATTTTTTTTTTTTTTTTTTTTTTTTTTTGTAATTTGTAGTTTGCAACCACTGTTAGGGCAAATTGATAAGAATAAGTTTCTATCCAAGTATAAAATTGCAAAATATTCTTATTCCCAAATTGAAATAAAAATCAAGCTGTCAAACAGAAGACTGCCAGAATTTTTTTCTTTTAAAATTTCCTAAAACTTTGACACTGTCATTATAAATGTAGTGTCAGTAAAATCAACTTTGTTAATGTGCATTCCCAAATAAGTTAGTTATGCCTGACATTGTGTTGCTTTATTTGTTATCGCAGAGAATGTAAACAACCATTGCCTGAAGATGATGAAATTCTTCCAATAGATGGAGCCACTGAGGCTGGAGAGGAGTAAGATGCCCAGCATGAAAGTGTCCTTGTAATATGTCATGTGTCCAGTGTCATCATCCCATTGTTTTTTGTTTAAGCTAGCCTGTGCCCAAAATATTTAAACCTATAGCAACTATCCAATAAGGTCACCAGGGTCTAAGCATCTACTGGTCTAAAAAAGCAANTTTTTTTTTTTTTTTTTTTTTGCTGTCATTTTTTCAAATTATTTTTAGTTTCAGAGATGCCATAGAACCAAATCATTATTGATTTTTCCCCTGACAAGTTGAAACACTTTTATTTCAGAAGTAGTCTTTCTTTGATTATCCCATGTTCTACCCTAGAATGAAGATTATGAAAGTGTTATTAATTTGATTATTTGTATATTTTCAAAAGGAGCTCATGTTTGAATTACTCCATTTCTCCCTGAACATTAGTGTGTACTGTGTGATGTAACTGTTTTGTGTAAATGATGTGTTTGATGTATACATGTACACTCTGTTCCAGAATATTTTGATCTCCTCATATTCGTTGTGTGCCCTTTTTTTTCAGCATGTAATGAATGGTTAACATAATGCTAATCATGTCATTTTTCATTCAGTTTCAGAATGTGATGATTTTTTTACTCTGAAATGTTTTGATGTTTTCTTTTCATTTCTAAATTTTGATTTATTTTTTAATAGAATGAGTGGTTTGGCATGTTTTAATCATGTTGAGAATGTGTTTTAAAATGCATTAGTATGTATGCTGCATCTTTTTGTTACGGCTTGACATGATCAGAGTTTTTTATGTACAGATGTTTATAAGTCTGTGCTGGAACTGTACATCTTTCTGTTGAAAAAAAAAAAAACTAACAGTAATAAATGATGTTGCTGCCTTTTCTTTTTTGATTATCTATGGGGCTAAGATGATTATCAATTCAATTTTTTTCTAAGTTATGCTGATTAGTTTGAATTTTGGCTTGAATTTGACAGTATTTTACTCTTGGAGTATTCTTTTGTTGAGCAAACTTTTCTCATACAGCAGATGCTCTTGATATTGAATCTCTTTTCAGCAACTTGTCTGTACATATGACAGCATTTGCTGGCGATTATTTTCTTAATTCTTTTCCAATTTACAAAGCACGAATTAAATGCCTGTTTGCAGCTCAGTTATGTCGCCTTAACTTACTAGTATGAATAGGATGTCTCAACAATAATGGTGGTTTTTCACCATAGGAAATTGATTTCATTCCTTGGTTGTAATAGGCCTCACTTGTTTCACAGGAAAAAAGCTCGTCTTAAATTAAGGTCTAGAACCAAGTCTTAGAACCAAGCTAGACCAGTTGTAGTTCACCTAAATAAGGTATAGTGTTGCTGTTGTAGTACATAAAGAAATGACTGTTTCAAACCAACAGTTATTTTATATACTAGTACAGATTTATCCTGAAGAAATTGGAAATATTCTGGCTTGAAGTTCAGACCAACTGTTAGTCTTAAGTTCCTTTGTGTATCTAGCCCCAGTTCACCAACATTGTCCAGGGGCGGATTTAGGCCATCTTCTGGGTTTTCCGGAAGACCGTCAAATTTACATGGACAGGTGTCTTTTTTTTTTTCTGTCGGAAGACAGTCAAAAATGGAGGCTGGATCAACAAAGATAATTTGGAAGCCTGTCAAAATATCTCTATATCCACCCTTTTTTGTCACTATGATGAGTGTCATATTGTCCCAGCAATAGATGGCGATGGAGTCATCAAACATTTTCCTATTGTCTGCTGGGATGGCATGGCACTAAGTTGGGCTGTCATAACTTTGCTGCAAATACACCTCAAATGGCAGTTCCCAAGGAGTCTTGTTATGAAAAATGCATGTTTATTATTATTATTATTAAAATAAAAAGATCTAAATATATGCTCTTATGTCCTTTTCAACTGGTTTTGTAAAATTTGCTCCTGGTATATTTTCATTTATTTATTTTTCTGCCCACTTCAAAGGTGTTGCTGAAAACAAGTGAATTCGGATCTTTTTAAAATCAATAAATGCATACTAAATCATGATTGTCATTTAAAAAAGAAGGGAACAGTTGGTTCTGTCATATTCTTGCCACAGACATTTCAATAATGTGTTGACTGACAAATACATGCTTATTATACTATGGGTTTTTTTATTGTCTTGCAGTGATGAGAAACAAAACCTTAAAGATGACATGGAGACAGCTGATCAAGAGGATAAGAAGGTAAAAACTTTTATTTGTTATATTTTTATATTTAATTTATTGACATTTATTCGTAGAAGAATAGACTGTAGAAAGAAAGAAGTAGAAATGTCCTGTAAAATGAAATGCGCTGGTTGTTCTCTTGATGTATTTTAAATTCCAGTTATATGGAAATGTTCTAATATTTGTAGAAAATATTATCACTTACCTGCTCTGTAATGTGTACACTTTGAACATTTGGTTAACCCTTTCTTGATTGTATTTTGAAATGATGAACTTTTAAAATAATTCTTTAGATCCTTAGATTACTTGTGTCAGTGGATTTCTTTGTCAAAATGTTTTTTCAAGAGGATTATTGAAAACTTTTTAAAAAGGAAGTTGCTTATTTCTGTGCTACCTCTGCTTATATGGATATATTGCCTTTGCAAAACACGTCATCGGTTTGTTTATGTTACTTTTCAATAAGACTGTCATACATTTTTTTAGCCCGACGCTAGCCCAGAGGAGGTAGAACTCAAAGAGGAGACTCCCAATGAAAAACCTGCAGAGAAGATTGATGAAGAATCAAAGGCGTAGGAGAAATAAATGGAAATCAATCAGTTTGTGGCTGATTGAACTTTGCTGGAAGTGTGTGATGGGAAAAGAAGAAAAGGAAAAATGCGTTGCCATCCTTCCAGATACTACAAAAAGAAAGAAAAAGATGAAGGATCAGAAATGATATAAATGTTAATGTCTGGACCAATTTTTAACTCTTTATAGAAGAAATCAATTTTAACAGAACAAAAACAGTCAATTTTGAGACTAGGGCTCCCATCTAAAACTTGGAATAATTTTGTTTTGCTGACTGAGGAAGTACTCTTTTATTAAGAAAACAAGGAAAGATATATCCAATTTTTCTTTAAAATATTGTTAAAATCTCAAATATTTGGTGACATTCCCATTTAAGGTGAAACTATTTTAGATAAGGCAATGATGACAGTTTGTTCTTACTACATTTCTGTTAAAATAGACAACACACTCACACATAGATTTGAAAGGTGCCTAAAAGGTAATTTGTGTCAGAACTGAAAAAAAAAAGTATATCTTTTGTTGCTTTTATAAGGGCATCACAGACTTTATGGTTTTGAAATATTTAATCACCATTTTTCATTTAGCCAAACCAAAGAAGATTAAAAATAAAAAACAGGGTAAACACAGTAAATTGACATTTTAAGACATCACTATCAGAATAGGAGTTATCTTATTCAGGTATTTACATTTTAGGGTAATAAGTGTACCTTTTGAAATATATTCTTTATTGAGAATATGAGAACATTAGCATAGAATTTTGTTGGTATCAAGTGCTTTAGTTTAGACAGGTAACCACATATTCTAAAGAACATTTGAAATTTTCCAGTCATTGGTAATTATTGTGAAAATGGTGATTTGAGTTGTAGAATGAACTGAATTTGGGAGACCATCAGCTTGAGAAGTGGATCTGTCCTGTTTTGCTATGGCTAGAAAACTGTAGGCTTCAGTCAAAACCCAAGCTTTATGCTAGACAGGCGCAACTTTAATATGAAAGTTATATGTGCTGACTGTGCTGTTAGCATTCTATTTCCTATGCAGTATAACGTATTTTGAAATAGCTGGAAAGAATGATGATAATTAACAAACTGCTTGACCTGCTTCTCCATATGTATTTTACAAACTTATTTTACTCAGTATAAGCAAAGGCCGCTTATGTAGTTTTCATTTCACTGTAACAACTTATTTGTGTCAAGAAAGTGTTTGACAGTTTGATATAAAATAGCACCATATATGGTCATTTACTTCTTGACTGGTGTTACTCATATGCTTAAGCATGAATGTTTTATACAGCTATATTACATCAAAGTGTACAATTTTAGTTGAGATTTACACATACAGTTTATGTCAGCTTTTTCATTGTTGGACATTAGTGTAATGACATTTTAAGTTTTTGTTCACAAGTATTAGCATTTTCCCTTACATATTTTGACATCATTGTCATAAATTGGAGCAGTGAAGATAAAAATTATTAGTGTTTTACAATGACTTTAGTACTTAGTTGATAACATTACCTCAGGCAGTGACTAGAGACACGTAGATTAGTTCCACCTCAAAGCCAAGGTCACATAGGATGTCATAGCACATTTCCCGTGGTTAAGATAGGTTGTACTGGTGCAGATTCAGTTTGGTGCGTATGTAGTACAATCACGGTGGCTAGGGATGATTGCAATATATCACAATGCATTTGCAGCATGCTGCTATGCAATCAACTATGGCTTACACATGCTATGTCCAGTGATGCAGTATGAAATTCACTGGTGATATCACACCATGCATTAAACTGACTCTGACACAGTCAATACTCAAATCAGTTTGAGACATTAGGAGGGTGGAAGTGACTTAATTGGGCGTCTCAGGGGCCGCTTTCATATAAACGAACTTCAAACGAAAAAAAAAAAATTAAAAAATTGGTCTCAATTCTCCAACCAAAGATACCAGTCTGTTTTATCCTAAGTTAAATGAGAAGAAGCCTAAAAAAATGAAATATTGAGCAAGTTTTTTTTTTTTTTTTTTTTTTTTTTTTTTTTTTTTTTTTTAAGAAAGACGTGGCTAATGTTTTTTGACCAATGGTTTCTTAATTTTGGAAGAATACTACAGTTTCTTTACCAACTTTCAGGCCTAAGATTTTTGTGAAACCCAACTTAAATATAAACTTTGGTGCAAATTTGCAAATGGCCAATGAACTCCTAACTTTGAAAAGTCACCCCTCTCTTTGTACATTTTTGAAATGCGACCTACATGTAGTATCTTCCAATAATTGTGCTTCTTTCAACTGGTTCTATGAGATAATGTGTAAATCCTTTCAATTTGACCAAAGATTTTTTTTTTTTTTTTTTTTTTAAGAACAAAATCTTGCAATGCTCTGACAGTATATCTTTGTAAAAACAAAGATTGGCACAGTATATTTTGGTAATCTATTCATTAGTTTAACGAAATCAGGTTTCATTGTATATAAGGTGACAGTAATGGAATTAACATGGCCTTTGGTGCCACCGTTGTACCAGTAATTGTACGTACTTTGCGGTCATTGATTATATGTTATTGATGTACAAAGCGTTTGTTGGTTTGAAAGGTTCTTATTAGATGTTATAACAGTAGTGCTTTTGATCATGACATTTTGTTAAAAATATTGTAAATATTTCTTCCGTGTGTTGCCAAATAGCAAGGCCATTGGAGGATTGGTACTTTCTTTTTAATCTTATTGTCAGTAGGTAGGAAGGAGGGAAGAGTTCAGTCCTAATTTTGTCATATTTTGTCAGAACATCTGTGGTGCAATTTTTTTTAAAAAACCTACTTGATGAATGGTCATTTTTCTGGCTGCTTTTCTTATAACCATCCTGAAAAGTAAAAAAAATTGATGACAGATCTAATAGAATCTAAATCATACTTTAACCTCCTTTGGTTTCCACAATTTTGCTTTTGTGTAGGCAGGTGAAATAAAGATGAATATTGTGAGTGAGTTATGGTGAACTCTTGGTTTATCTGTTCTACCATGAAAATCTCCTTTGCCTTCAATTGGTTGGTAATAAAAGTTTGCCAGTAAGTGATTATTTGAGGTAATATCTTTTAGTTAGGGAGTTATCTACTGTACTCTTTGCTCCACATGTGAGATGTTATGTAAAAGAGCTTTTTAAAGTGACTTGCCCCACATTTTACCATTCTTAAGCCTTGCTCGCTCACTTTCTGACACTGCGCACTCAGGGGGAAATGTGAATGGATTTTTGACCAGTAACAGTTGGTAGGATAAAATTTTAAAAGGGGAATGACAATTTACACAAGCGTACAGGAGTGAAACTGCACATGTTGCTTAGACATTCAAATGACGAGGTTTTTAATGTATATGACTAAATGTTAACTGGACACTGTTTTAAATGTTAGATGTCAGTCGGGAAGATTTTTGACTCTAGTTTTGAATGTTCACCATATACGTATAATGCGTCTTAATTCCATGAATTTGAAATGTAATTCTAGGTTTTTGATCAGCTTATAGCATTGCTCTGTAAAATTAGTATTATGGGATATTATTATTGATAAGCTTTTTTTATCAGAAGTGAAAAACTATAAAATTGAGATAGGAACATCTCCTTCAGAGCGAGACATACGCAATTTGGTATTTTAATTGATTTCATGCCATAATCAGTGAAGTTCAAGACACTTAATTTCTAGATTTTGCCCTGCGTTGATAGAAGAATTTTGATGCTTTTGGTAGGAAATGCAAATTTTCATCAGATTTTCTTAAGCTTTTTGTACATACATGTTATTGTTCAACTTGTATCATGGCGCAGAAAATGAGAGCGTAGCATACAAATCTATAATACATACCACGGCGCAATTGATGGCTAACGAATAATAGAGCATATGTAAGGAGCCATTTATGGTAATTAGCATAAACTGAACGTAGTGTTTTTACGCCTTAAGAAGGCTCGTTTATTAATTTCATTTTGTTATATTGTATTTCGTGGACAATTTCGTGGATGTTTTGTGTTCAATAAAAGTGTCTAAATGAACAAAAAATTGTTTTTATTATTTTTTCTTATTATTTTTATCAATCATTTTCTAAGATGTCAAATATTTTTAAGCCTATAATTTGCAGGTTTTCCTAAATACCGTAAATCTAACACTGTAAAAAAAGATGGTTTTAGAGACATTTTTCGTCAAAATGTTAAGATAAATCATAATAAACAAAAGCTAGGGGCAATTTTTGAAAATAAAGAATTTATAATGTGACACAAGAAATGCCATTCGAAATATGAAATAATTGTTTTTACGTACAGACGACATGCATCGATATATCCTGTGTATTCTGCAATATGGTTGTGCATCTTAATTATGGACAAAAGTGTTGTAGAAAGTGTACTATAATAAATTCTTATTGTTTTATGCGTACCAGTTCATTTGATTTAAGAAAAGTAGTACGTTGGTAACCTGCTTCTAGACAATCTTTGTTGTAATCGGTACTGTAATAATCAGCCTCTTGGGGGAATATCTCCATTCATTTGCATTTTTGTCTTTCCTTTAAAACGATTTTAAATTCCAAAAGCATTCGTCAAATAGTCCCCTGAAATTAATTTACAACAGACAATGAAACATATTGTGAAATATCAAAGGATATATATTGAATTCTACTGAATCTCACAAGTATACACACACACTGCACATATGGTGAAAATTGTGCACGTTCTTATTGTGATTTATAGGTCTTCTTTAACATTGAAATATTTGTTAAGATGTCAAGGTGTATCTCTTTTTCCATTTTCATATTTTTGTTTTCAAATTATACCCTAGGGATTGATAATTATCTTTATCAAAGTATACATTGGAACAAACTAAGAAGTATTCAGTTCATTTTAAGTGGACTGCTAACACCACAGACTGCTTTTGATACATAATTTCGCGGTTTGTTTGGAAAAGAAAATATTGGTAGGGACTATTCTAAAGCATTTGACCTATAGTGTCTAAACTGGTGCAAAAAAAAAGGAAATGAAAGAAAGTGTAATATCATAGGTAATCCGTGCCCAGATTTTCACAGAAAGGAATATTAAGGCGTTAAACCGCTGTGCTCTGAGATGACACTTTTTCTGTCCTAAGATGGCGGCAATCTTGTGGGGCCATCTTGGAGCCTGACATGATATGTCTCCTGGCCTCAGCCAGTTTTATATGTGCATGATGGCGGATGAAGGTCCGAGAAGACGACGCAGAAGAGGTGGCAGAAAGGTGTAGTTTTGCTCCGTTTTGTCTCACTCCTTTTAATAATTAATGAAAAGTTAACATAAGAACATAGTATAGAGTGATTTCAAGCATAAGTTCAGTTTGTCATTTTGTCGGCTAAAGGATTATCTTATCAAAACAGTTCCTTGACTGGGTATTCATTATATATATGTGTATGTAGACGTAGTACATAAGTATTTTAAACAAGAAATGCCTTATTTTATATATAGAAAATATAAATTGCAAAGTGCATTCAAGGTTTACTGTACGTGTTTGAAAATTCCCCAAAGTCCAGTCATTCAGATATTATTTATAATTAGACACCTGGTTTAAATATATTATCATTCATTTTACTGCTAACTAGGAACGTGAACGTGATGTGAGTGCCTCTTCTACCAACTCCGCCTCAGGGGGAATCATGAGGCCCCCCATCATATTAGCAAAGCCAAATGCTGACAGGGTGAGTAAAAGATTTTTGCTGGGATTCGCTCTCTGCAAGAGCACACGCGTGCCAAATACATAGTTAATTTTTTCTTGATAATCTATAAGCTCACATCAAAAAGAAAATATGTTCTACCAGAAAAAAAGTGTGTGGCTCAACTTGTCAATTACTAGTAGAGTTGCCAGACAGATAAAAGGTTTGTGGCTTACATGTTGGAATTGTCAGCTTTATCACCTGATATCATTGTGAGGAAAACCATTTCTTGTGACTGTTGCAGTTAAGATAAAGAATATTTAAAATTGCCAATTGCTTGTGAATATAATTATAGAATGTCTGTAATTGCATAGAATTAATGTGTTTATAGCCTATAAATGATAACTTGAGAGGCCCAGACCAGCCAAGGCCTGTGGTGATGTTGAAGGCAAGAGAAGACAGTAGACCCTTGGTGACATCTACAAATACTGCAACACATAATATCCCAAGTCTTTTAGCAGGGGAACATGCTCCATCTCAACCTATATACCAGATACAGAAGAATCCTACATTGCTAGGTGTGTATTGCAAATTGCATTGGAAAAAATCTGGATTTGGTGTTTATGAAATGTATATGTTGCGGGCAAAATTGAAATTTATGTTTCTCAGGCGTATTTAAATTCTGCCTGGTTTTCAATCCTTCCTATGACATATACACTGGCATATCCAAAATTTGATTTAATAAAGGTTGGAGGTGCAAGCAGGGTGACAGAATAGAAAAAAATTGCATATGATAAGAATTGATCCGATATAATGTAACACATGAAACATGACGTAATTATAACGATACAGTATGATCTGTAATAGTCTCTCTCTAAACGTACTTGACGTGTGAAAAGATGATCAATAATGTGATGTATATTACTCCAGACTCGGCACACCCCCGCCTGAATTTCACCCCAGAGATGAGCTCCAGCGTGAAAGTGATTGATGAAGGGTTCCAGTGGACTGAGAACGGAATGGAGGTGAGGGTTCAAAAATTGTTGCAAAATCTATTATGGATTCTTTTTAGAGAATTGGTAATTGTTTAAAGCTAAAACTATTATTTCCTGTTTTTACTGCAAAATCTTCTATGGATTCTGTGTAGAGAATTGGTAATTGTGTAAAGCTAAAACTTTGCCAGATTGAAATATTTAAAAGTCTGTTTTATGATTTTTTCCAGGTGCTGACAGATAACACTGATTTCTTTGTGATTGGTGTGTTGGGGTTGCAGGGTGCTGGGAAATCCACCATAATGTCGCTGCTAGCAGGAAACCAGCCATCAGATGAACACAAGTCAGTACCGTGTGTGTGTGTGTGTGTGTGTGTGTGTGTGTGTGTGTGTGTGTGTGTGTGTGTGTGTGTGTGTGTGTGTGTGTGTGTGTGT
>NW_019775813.1:304087-314768 GCF_001039355.2 Lingula anatina
GAGAGAGAAAGAGAAAAAGAGAGAGAAAGAGAGAGAGAGAGAGAGAGAGAGAGAGAGAGAGAGAGGGGGGGGGGGTAATCTCTCTCTGGCCTCATTCAAAACAGTGGACTAACTAGCCCGAGGGTCAAATATGGCCAACCTACTTGAATACTATCCCAGGGGGAATCTATTCAGTGTCTATTAGCAGCAAGCTTTGTAGTGGGTTGCCATATTGGACCCCCAGACTAGTTAGTCCACTGTTCTGAATGTGGCCACAGAGAGATTACATTTACATAAAGATTATATTTAGGACTTAAACCCTGTATATAACATAGCATCACTAAGAATTCTGAGTAGCTGGGATGTAGCACACTAATACTTACTCTTGACCAGCCCCCACACATTCTTCCTATACCGTATCTCACTATGGACCAGCAGTCGGCAGCGGTGGGGGTGAACACGGGTGATACAGTATTGGTTGACCACATAGAAACTGTCACCATAGGGAATAGCACTGTTGATACACTCACACTCTATACGATACATGGCACCTGGACGACTCTCTGGAAGCCACAACTGGATTGAAAAAAAAAATTCAAAATTGTTGCAATATTTTGCATAATTGTTGCATTACAAACTTTATTTAAGCTTCATGAACAATGCTTTCTTTTTTTCCCATAATCATTAAGTTATACATGCACCATCATCATGTTTTTCTTTACTAATATGTAATACTCTCATCCTGTTTTTCCCCCTCTTCAAGGACACAATCAGAAACTTTGCATTCAATATCATGTTACATGCAATTTTAAAGTTATGAAACTGGCTTATGAACTCATTACGTTCTGGATGTAAACAGCTTTCTTACACATTCAACACGCTATTTTGCATGCAAAAATAAAAAAAATAAAAAAAAAATAAAATAAACCCATAAAATGAAAAAAAATAATAATATATGACAGGAAGTAGCTTACAGTATCTAGACTAAATGAAGTAGGAAAAAATAACTGCATGTGTTGCAGGGGACACAAAGGGGTAATAACATGAACTGTGTTTGGACTTACAGCAGATTCAACAAGACTAGTATCATAATCAATAAGCCTATTTTCATTTACAATATATCAGTACAATGGACTATTTCTAAACCAACTATCACTACTATGAAATATGGGGCCTAATGTAAAAATCATTCTTCTTCAAGCTTATTACATGTGATATTTTAGCAAGAATGATGCTGTAATCACGTAGCCACAGGATTCATGATGATGACTATGATTCAAGCAAAGAAAGCTGATAAGTCATATAATACTAATTCTGTAATTCAGTTACTGCAGCAAAATTCAATCATTGTCAGTGTAACAAGCCGGGCACATGTGTCTTGAAGCTAGGAGAGTGCTTTTTTAAATATAGCAGCTCCCTTGGGAAAAACAGACCCAAAATGTTTGTTATATACAGTACAAATATCATACATTTTTTTTCCTTTAGTAAGTTTTCCTAAAAATACTTTCATTTTAACAAAAATTATTTCCAATGTAAATAAGACCATAGGCAGTCAAAATAAACCACCAGTGATTTTCACGTATAAGGCCCTTTACACAAAATAACAAAGAAATAATTGTTGAATACAGCTATATGTGAGAGGTAAGTAACAGATGACTCAGCAAAATCAGATTTAAGCCCATTATGAACTACCTCATCAATCTGTCTGTCTATCAGCAAGTCAATCAGAAACTGACTGAGGAATTTAGGCATTATATATATATATATATATATTGACGACAGTCTGGGGTGCTCCTACATTTTTCTCTTTCAAAAATTCTAACCATATCCCTGGCATCGACAGTGTATGAAAATAAATAAATAAATAACTATTTCCAGACAGAAACATGGGTCAATTTGTTCAATAATTTACCTGTTTTTCCGTGGCTGGGGAGGTTTTGGGCCCAAAGGCAGCATTGAGGGTTAAGGTGTAGGAAATCATCCTCATCTTTGTACCATCTCTATCTGCATCATCTGGCCACGGTGTGAGCACCAAATCTGGATATCAGATTGTAACAATCAATTATGCATCATAAACGTCTACTGAGATATTACCACATTTAGATGATACATTTATGTTGACAAATTAATCTGTTCAAACACTGAGATTACAGAAATACATAATGAATTACATTACATTATATTTATGTAAAAGAAAAATTTACCTCAGAAAAAAATCTAAATCAGAAAGATGTGTAATTTGAAACAAACAAGAATTTAAACTCCTAGTCCAGTTTTCAGTCAAGTTAGTTCAGCCCATCTTAGAACTTTCTTTATCAGCTTACCAAATGTTTTCCGCCTGTCCAGTAGATCTCTGAAGAACTTGGAGTCTGTAAACAGCATCTCATACATTTGGTCTACAGAGATGTTGTAGACTTCATCTATGATTTTCATCCCTCTGTGTTCACTACATGTACACACCACATCCCCTGGAAACCAAGGAAATACTGTATGTGGTCGTTTCATTTCTACCTTATTTCTCTTTGCTTCTACTGACAATATCATTGTCTATGTATAAAAAAACTTGTCTATTCTTTTTGCCAAAGGTCAAGACTCATGGTGTGGTACTGTATTTTGGTGAAAAAAAAGGTACACTTGTTTCTTTTATCTGCATCTATAATAGTAATTCACATGAAAAAGGGATCACAAACCTACAAAAACTGTTATACACAAGCACCCCAACACTCAAAATGTGCGTTCAGAACAGATAATCTGCAGACTAGCTTATCCGCCAACTAAACATGGCCAACCTGACTAAAAAGCGCGTGTGGAGACCATCAGGGACTTAGCTGCATGTGTTTATGTGGATGCGTCATATTTAGTCTGCGGATCTGTTAGTCCACATATCAAATTGTTCTGAACGCCCTCAAACATATTACCCATCTCGCCAGTCTAAAAGATAAAGCCGTGATGTGTCACCTCTGAACAAACCATTTCACACTTTAACTGACACGTACCTTCAGTTTCCTCAGAGTCGTCAGAGAAGTCAGTGGGCATGTCAGGGTTATCGAAGGACGCTGCCTTCACCATCCCCAGGTTAATCAGGCCATTCTGTGAGGGGGGCGCAAGGCGGTCGTATAGATCCTCGTTACTTGTGGTTGTCATAGAGACAGCATCAGTTGGGGAAATCTTCCCCATTAAGTCCTCTGGATTGTCAGTCTGGGTGGAGAAAAGGTACATGGTTTACCAAATTATAGTGGCCACAGCTCGGTGTTTTTTGTTTAAAAAAGGTTATTGATCAGAAGTAAACAGGCCTGGTTGATTCAATGTCAATTTGCGCAAGGACCTTGTTCAATACACAGGTCAAAACCCAATAGCTAAATCCAAGTTTTCGTGACAATCGACATGGGTGAAAGTTGTAAAAACTGACAATCCTGAAAATGTAAATAGGGGCTAGTGGGTGATCAAAATGAAGACTGAAAACGATCAAAGTTAAGACTGAAAATCTGGTATAATCCAGAAAACCATGCAAACCACAAATATAAGTATTATTAAAAATATCTGAATCAAACTGAACATGAGCAATAAATCAAGATGGGCGAGATGAAACCCCAAACAGTATGATGGATCAACCCCTAAAATGATACTTCCCCATCTTAATCAATATCCAAGCAGCTAAAATACCAGCTCCTACATGTACAGGATCAGTGAAGAGGTTACCTTATAGGGCTGCCAACTTTATACATCACACACATCCTATGTATTGACCACCAAACTGCCTTTCTCGCCACCAATGCCCTCTGTTTTTCAAGTGTTATTCCACAGATAATTTCATAAATAACAACAGATCTGTACTTTGAAAAGGGTAACCATTAAACCAACGTAACCATGGAACTCTCCACTTACTTTCTCCTTGATAACCTGAGTTTGAAGCACAAGCATATCACACATGAAGCTCATGCCATCAACCCTGTCATGATAAGAGTGGCACTGCCACAGTAACAAGTTCTCACTGTCTACTACACATGTAATCAGGTCTTAACGAGGAAACCTGATCTGATTATTTCCGTAAAATCCTCCTTTTGTTGTTAATAAAAGCTACTTACTTAGTTAGTCCCACAGTGAGGCACAAAGGGTGAGTACGAATTACAAAGTGTTCATACGTCAATACTTCAGTGGTAATCTAGAACCGCGGCCACTCCGTATTGACAAGGCAGTTCTACGCACATACACGTGAATTGACATTCTGGTTGGATTTTATATGGTCCTGAATCAGTTATGTTTATACAGTATAATGTACACAATAACTGGATAAAACTAAAGATGGACCAAGCTAGAGTCAAGCAATGGTTTTTCCACCATTCAGGCATGTTTTGAAGGGATCTTGTATCAGTGACAACCACCCATAGAACATAACTGAGGTCATGTCACACTGCACAAAGTCCATAGCAAGGCCTATATATTGACTACAACATATTGCAATCAACTTCATTCACTTAGGAGTATGTGGCCATAAGAAATAGCATTCAATACTCTGTATGTTGAGTGAAATTCAAGGGCAGTTTACAATGTATTTGTGATAAACTGCACATGAATGCACCCTCCATTTTTACTCTCCGTGTGCCAAATTCACTAGATATACAACAAACCCAAGAAAGTCAATGTCTGAATTCACCTAGTATTGGTTTCCCAACACAAACCAAACAAGCTTTTCAGATCTGAGAAAATCCAATGAAAATGCTCAAGTCTTGCATTATATACATCCTTACTTGTTAATGAATTGTTTTGCTTTCATTTGTATAATGGCCCATTGATTAACACATGTCACTTCATTCTTATGCATGTGTTCATATTGATTTCTGATATTTGTTTCTGATATCTATGAGAAAATGTATTAATCATGTATTGACATATTAATTGTCTATATATAATAGAAATCAATGCATTCCCAGATATATTTAGATTGCAATTAATCTTTTATCGATGGTACCAGATGGCGAGTATGACAGAAGACGAAAATCCCGAGCAAAATTTTTCAACTATTCAAATATCACAAAAATAGTAAAAAAAAAGATGTAATCACACCTTCCCCTCACTTTAGGAAGTAAAATGGAAGCATTAAAAAGTTTCATGGAAGTAAAAAAAAATGTAACAGTTGGAAAAAGCAGAGGAACAACGCATCAGAAGCTCTATCACACTTTCTTTCCAGTTATATTAGTTTTCTACTCCGTGTTCCCACACCACCTGTTGGGCAAAGCATGAACAAAACTTCAGAGGAATAAAAAGCATGGACACCTATTTTCTCTCACTGGGTCCAACATTCTTTTTAGTGGGGACTGCACTCTATTTGTTTCATATTTGCTGTTCCATATAGTATTATCAAGCATAAAATGCTTTTTAATACTATCCACAATTATTAAATATCAAATATTTGCAATTTCATACAGCATTATCAGGTGTCAAATGCTTCTATAAATTTTTCACACAATGTCAAATATCAAATATTTTGCAAGTTTCTTTAAGTGCCAACAAGCATCAAATCCAACTATGATATCCATCATTATTACCTTTTCTTCCCCACCCTCGTCCAAAGCATCTTTGGAGATGAAAGTATTGGGAGTTTCTTCTTCTGGTGGGATATAGTCATCATCACTGGACGTCAAACCAAGCTCATCTCCGTAACTGAGGTGAACCCACTGCCACATCTCCTGGGCTGTCATTGGCTGCGGGGAAAATTATCATCATCATCATTATCCTGATAAAAATCATTTTCTTCTTTTTTTTTTTAATGAAAATACAATATTTAATTAATTGAAAGGAAGACCAAGCTCATTCTTGTAAATTAGGCTATATTTCCTGGGTTGTCACTGGCTACAGAGAAAATCATCATCATCATCATCATAATCATCATCATCATCATCACAATCATCATCATCATCATCATCATCACCAATCATTATTATTATCATTATTATTGTTATTATGAACTCTCTGTCACCTTTGTTTGGATTCAAGACCAAAAATTAATCATGACATCAATTTCCTTTTTTACACATCCCTTTAAAAAAGTGTCTGTAGATAAATCACCTGGTCCATAAGAGCATTCTGCCACACCCGGAACATCATCAAATACGACTTGTCTCTGGCTCCGAACGACGTGAAGAAGTACTTCTCATTGTTGCTAATAATCTGGATGGCATTTGGTATCACACGGGCTGTCTTCTCTTTGGTCATGCTGGTTATGTCTTTACAGCGGATTGTTATCTGGAATGGAAACGCAATCCAGGGCATGTACACATGGTTATTCACCCCAAATATGTGTTCATTTTTCAAATTGCCAAGTATTTGGTCTGACGTCTTTAAAGCTATCATGTTCATGTAAAGGAGGGTGGGGGGGAATAAAAAATTCAGGTTATAAATACTTTGAACATAAAACCTACAGTGATGTGTATGTGTTTGTGTAATAAATATACAAAGTGGTGTGTGTGTGTGTGTGTGTGTGTGTGTGTGTGTGTGTGTGTGTGCGCGCGAGCATATATGCATGTGTATGTGCATGCATTTGTAATCTGCAGGTGTCTTACCGCAGTCTCCCAGCCAAAGATCTTGGCATAGAAGCAGATCCAGTTCTGTGTGATGTACAATCTGCCATGGGTCAGGATGTCCCTCTGAAGGGCACAGGAGTAATCTAAAATATAATTAATATATTTTTTAAATATTTAAAAATTATTTTATAAAATAATGATTATCTAAATTCTATTTTCAAAACAAAGCCACATTGACCTTAAAATACTGGAGCTGATTGCAGTTGCTGGCTGGCAATTACAGAGCTGAATACCACTTGCTTACTCTAAATAATTTATTGTTAGAGTCACATTGTTAATTTATATGGCCGTTTTTCTCTTCAGCTGTCAAACTATAATGCACAGTGATATGTATTCTGAATTTCATGTTTTGTGTGTCACATTTGTGTAGTTCCCAGCACATTACGTTTTACCCTTATCCAATTTCGCTAAACAATAACCCCCCAACTCATGCAGTTCCCTATATGTTTTCTAATAACTTAATATCACAAAGTGTAATCCCCACTGAAAAATAATTAATGACACCATCTTACCAACAATCAGCCTCTCATCATTTGGAACATCCTTAAACAGTTTCTTCAAATCTTCACTCTTAGACTTGTAGGTGGGGCTCAATACCTGATGGATTTAAAACACAAATTATACTTATCAAACTTATCCATATGTTGTATATAATGAAAAATGGAAATGGGAGAGAAAAACAGACAAATGCCTAAACATGATCAATATCATGTACTAGAATAGAGAAAAAAGATGGAACCTATCCCTATCACATTGTTTACCACTTGAAATATTGTGCTACATTATACAACTGCAAAACCTCTGAAATTCTAATTTTTAAGACAATTCTCAACAGAGAAGCAACTAAGTCAAATGTAGCATGACTTTATAATGGATTGAAAAATATGTACTAGGCTCTTCAATCACTATGTAGCATTACTATTAAGAGTTTTACGTTTTAGTTCAAAGTGCACATCATTTCGTTTCTTAATTTTTTAGCACTTCAAATAAAATATTTAATGAGAGTCCAATTCAATACAGTGCAGGTCTAACTCTTCTGTTCACAAACAGCAGACTTAAAACCCATTATAATTATTTATTCAAAAGTTGTTTTCCATTTTAGCTGAAAGTCATCATACCATTTTCTGCCAATGTTATGCAGTCATGTTGGCATCACGTAAGCAGAGCAATCTACTGCCATTACATCATACGACAAATGTATCGCTTAATCTAACAAAGCCATCTACGTCACTGCAAATCCTTTTTCTTGATTTCTCCAATCTGTTGCTTCAGCACATAGGGACAACAATGTCCTCTATGACATAAGCCAGTTCAGACAAATGCCAAATCAGAACAATCCTTGATCAATAAGTTTGTAAATAAACAAAATGATTAAGTTTCCATTCTTGTTCCTACTGTAAGTAATTCCTGTATTTAATGGATCAAAAGCTTTCCATGACATGGTGCATCCTCCTAATAAGCTTTCAACTCACTGATCCATTGCTAACTGTATTGTGAAATATATATCTTTCAAATTATTAAGTCCCTAAACACTGGCTTAGACCCCATTAACATAAATACCATTGGTCTGCGTGGATCGAACCAACTCTGCGGTGACTCTCACTGAGTGCAATCAACTTAACTGAATAACACGCCTCCTCCTGGCATTAAATAACTGGTAATTATATGAGAACATTGGAAAGTTAAGCTGACTGCACTCACAGAGTTGGATTGATCTATCTAGATTGATGGTGATCATGGGAATCGGGTCTTAGTCTGGCTGTTCCTTATATATAGTTACTAATGATATCAATCTCAAAAAGCTGAAGGCAACATATTTGGCTATATACTGCAATCTGTTTGTCAGGACAAATAATTCAGTTCGGGTGCTCTTTATCTTCTCTAACACTGTCTCCCAAATAAATGTTTGTATAAATTTTACATTCAAGGAAATTTTTATATTTACCTAACGCAAAACCTAGACGATTTTGACACTGCATCCATTGTAATATGACTTAGAGACCATTCCCATAACTTTTTGCACTAGATATAATCAATCTATCTCAGAAGGGATTCTTGCTAAATCATGATCAGTTTAAGCTTGCATGAAAGTTAATTACCTTCCTTGCAGCTTCAGTGGGCATGACAGACAGTTACTAGTAAGTCACTTAAACTGAATGCAATTTAGCAAGAATCCCCTCAGAGTTAGAGCGATCCAGCTAGTGCAAAAGGGTTTATGGAAACCCAGTCTTGATCAACTTATATGACAGAAGCTGTGGGTAATGATAATAATTATTTATAATGAGCTACTCTGAGCCATTTTTATATCAAATGCCAGTCAATTATGTATGATTTCCTTCTACAGAATCATTGTCTTGTATAATTTGTATACTTTCAGCATGAATATAACCCGTATTAATTTAAATGGAAAAGGTACTATGAAATGAATATCACTAAAAAATAACCCAGTTCTTTTCAGATATTAAAATATCACAAATTCAGACATATATGTTTGGACTTTTAAATGAAACTAAACGATAGAAAGCTATCCAATATAAATACCCACATCTTTTTTATATCAGTATATATTTTCCATATTGATATCACACTGCACACTATCCAGCTTTAAATAGTAATTGATAAGACTTCTTAGTTTGGTCCTCAAACGTCCCTGAAAATCAAACATATACAGCTTCAAATATGAAAATTTTAGTCCGTAACTTTTGACACTTACATTATACCAAGTATTCCCTTTCTTTTTCTTCTCAACGCTTCGCGATGTGCTACTTTTCCCACCTCCACTGTCATTGGCTGATTGCCTATTTATGTCGTAAAAATCTTCGGGACATTTCCCCGCCAATTTCTCATGAGAATTCCCCAGGGAACTTCGGTCACTGGTGGGAGTGGAATGATTGTCGACTAACGCTACATCGATGTGTTCCGATGCGTCTTCCGCTTCTGAGACGGTGTCACCACTTTTTGCAGAGGTCACATTGGTGGATGAGCTCTCTGTAGTAGCAGACAGACTGGTAGAAGATGGGGTCCCAGACCTAGGAATTCAATAAGATCAAATACAATTAATTTTGACAAAAAATTCTAATGATGTCATAATTATACATAATATATACAGTATTGATCTTAGACTGAATACATTTTTTCCTGCACAGTAATCCATCCCATGTCCCCCAGGCATCCAAATATCATGATACATTTTGCATTATACATGACGTAAAAATGTACTTAAAGACAACTAATACTTTTATTTCTAGAACTTCTACCAAAAGAAAGCCAAGGGCTCAAAACTTGGAAGTTTCCAAAACTAAATTAGTTGAAAAAATGGAGTATGAAAACTATATGCATCATAACAACAATTGTAACAATGCTAAGTGTAAATTTACCAGTATGTATGTGACAGTGCGTGTCTCTGTGTGTGCTTGCGTGCATGACTATAAGTGCGCGTGTGTTTTGAACACTAAAATCCCTTGAGAAGGTAACACAGTACATACTTCAATGTTAGCATCTTACCAATCATCAAACCAAGTCCACACACTATCGCAGTAATATCCAAGATCTACTTTCTTCATAGCCTGCATTGTATATCTCACTCAAATTTCTTTCTTTTATAAATATCCTGTGTTTGAAACCACAAAATCCTCCAAGAGACTAAGAGTATTCCACAACATAATTCATCTTAAACCAAGTACTGTATGGCTTATTTTGAGTCCAACCTTCCAGAACAAACTGAACAGGATCTACGCGTTTCAACTGGATTTGTCACCAACACATGCAATTTTAATCAGGCAGGTAAATGACGTCCTCATAGGCTGGCTGAACTCTTGCCTTATACACATCAGGTGGGTTGTTTATCAATATTATATTAAGGATTTTATAAACAAATCCTGCCCACACATTGTTTTTAATGATAAACAGTTCCATTTCAATTATAATTAATACCCATGTCTGGTTAGATTTCTGGAGCATCAAACTATCCCTTCCATATCTATCTTATATTAATATGATTATATTATTATTTAAGCAGCTTACCCAAATATGCTTAAATACTATTTATTCAGCTAACCTACTTCTAAGATCATGATACAAGCTTTGACCTTCCCCCACACTGTACTTTGGTACCTGTATTA
>NW_019775813.1:315802-364988 GCF_001039355.2 Lingula anatina
CCCCCCCCCCCCCCCCCCCCCCACTATGTACTATTTCCAATTTAAGTTAGATCTGATGTGAACACCCCCACTCACCCATTGTGTTGCCTGAGATCTCCCTGGGGCTGGCCCTCTTCCATGGTTTCTACCAAGGTCTTCCTCTCCTCATCTGGGGTGAAGAGACTGCTGAGTGCATGGGGTACAATACTGCTGGAACTGCCACTGATGCTGCTACCTTCGTCACTCGAGGTCTTCTTCCTGCAATTAGAATCCATACAGATTACTGGAAGAAAGCTCAGAACAGTCCTTTATATGGCAAGCCACTGACTTTTTATTGTTAAAACATTGACACCACTATACTAGTACCTTCATCACTTAAAATATTTTTCCTGTAATTATAAGAAATATATAGTGATGAGGAAAACGCTGAGGATGGTTCACAAAATGCTGACATTTTTATGTTAAAACATTGACGCTGCTACCTCCGTCACCTGAAGTCTTTTCCTGCAATTATGAAAAATCTATACTGATGAGGAAAAAGCACAGAACAGATCTGTAAGTGAGAAAAAGTTGCTAGCACTACCACCATTGTTACTGCCTTTGCCACTTTGTATCTGCTTCCTGAAATTATATCAAGGAAGAAAACAAGAGATCGGCCATCAAAATGGGACAAGGTTACTGAATTATGTTCACTTGAAACATTTGTTTGTACCACTCAAACTATTTATTTTACCTGTTTTTATCTTAAAAGATACCATCATTATCATATTACATTAAGAATTCATTCACAACAATGTAAAGCTGCAAAAAAAAAAAAAAGTTCAAAATAAACTTTATTCAATCAATAAAGAATCCCCCAAATATCTGAAAATCTCAGACTACAAAAACAAATTCAGGAATTTTTTCCAAAGGGGAAATGATATGAAAGATGAAAGGAAATTGCTCACCACCTGTTCATTAAAATAGGCAATGTATTGTCTATAAAAGAGGCGTATTCCATTGCTCATCCTGACATTGAAAACATCCAGCTGACAGGAAATACACAAAGATCTTGTATGAAGAAAACAAATTACGTTGAACCATAATGTGCAAACCACTGTAGGCAGTTATCTGTCCTTCCTTTTATTACAGTTGTTATTCTCTGATACCTATTTTAGCCCAATCCACTGGACTCTGTGATGTTTCAGATTTTTTCCCCTGGGGGGGGGGGGGGGGGGGGGGGGGGAACCTAGGAGCTCCTAGCTCTTAGCTTTGGGGTATAAACATAGGGTATGTCATATGGTAACTCCACCAATTGTCAAATTCAGTGAAAAAAAATCAATCAATACTTCTTTCAACCACTGGCTAACCATAACATTTTTTGTTTTGGATTTACAAATATGCAACTGTATTCACCACAACACCACAGAATTGTCAGATCAATACTTGTGTGGTGCATCAGTTCTTTAATAATATGAACTCCAACCTCATTGCTCATTTATGTGTAATCTCTTTCCTTGCAGGACTCCTGGGTCGATTAACTTTGATTGCAATCACAGCTTATTAACTGAAATTGCCCTTGCTAGCAAATATAAAGGAAAAAACAGAGGCTGCTTTTGGCTTGAAATATAGCTGTGCACTTGCTTTAAGCCTCATTAACTTTTCACTTTCTAACCCCCATGGAGAAATGTATTTCAATACTTCCTTGTTGAGAAACACTCGTTCCCATTTCCTACAAACACAGAATTTATAGGACATGGACAATAAAATAAATACACAGCATTCAGAATTATAAAGCAACTCATGAAAGAGGGATCAGGGCTGACAAGATTACTTCTTTAAAAAATCACAATACTCCTTTCCTAGAGAAATCATTTTTATAATGGAATCACATGGAGGATGGTACTAGTACATGATAACAAAGTTGATATGGCTCAGCACCATCAACTTGGTAAAACAGTGAGAAATAATATTTCAAGCACCTGAACAGGGACTACGTAAAATAAATAGAAACCCTGAAAGTATTGTAGGCCTTGCCAAGGTATTGCAGGCTAAAATATTTTTCCTAATTTGACTATTTTTCATAATTAATTTTGACATTGAGGCCTCATATATAACTGTATTTTTGTTCTGATTTACCAAAAATCATCGAAAGACCCTGTAAATATTTTAGAAAACTTTCTGTAAGCCTAGTGATTGTTTGAAAGTTTTGATCATTTCAGATTGGTGAGGCAAAATTATCAATGGCCAATTTCCCTCATTAAATGCCTAAATTTCATCAAAACTTGTTACTGTCGACCTGGCTTCATTCTTGCTTGGTACTGGACTTAAAACTGGCAAAATTTTGCCATGAATCTTTTATCATTTGTGCTAGTAATTCAGTATCGGAGGCATATCTTAGGATAACTAATAGATACATTGGATCAACATAACTACTAATCAAATGAACTAAATTTGCTATATCTTTGAGTTCAGCCAAATAACTTCTGTATATTCCCATGTGACAACATCACCCAACACAGTTCATAAGATAACAACATCAACTGAGCACATGAACTGAGAGGTCATGACCTCAGCTGACCCCTCAGAGGTCATGTATCACCTGATGTACACTTCTCTCTCTCTCTCTCTCTCTCTCTCTCTCTCTCTCTCCCCTCCCCCCTCTCTTTATCTCTTCTCATATAGCAACCACAAATCTATTTCAACAACAATTCTATAACCTTCATCATCGTCACCATAATATTCCCTTTTTTTCTCTTCCATAAACAAAATCCTGAATATTATAAGCTTTGTTGATGCAACTTATATATGGCAAAAAATCTAGAGCAAATTTTGATTCAGAGCAGACCTTTGCCTATGAGAAGAGTAGTTTTTTCACCCCCCCCCCCTTTCCATTGGACCTGACCATCAGCATGCCATCAGAAGCAACAGCAGCATACTAAAGGTATATTTCAAAATCTGGCTCTTCAGCATTTCATACTCATCCTCAGCTATTGAGACAAGACTTAATACCAGTCATCAAATAATTGACATGTCAACTTCACTAACATACATGTCACTGAGCCACATGCAACTCAAATTTTTTCCAGGGATTTTCATTTCACTCTTTTCTATCATATCATACTAGTACATCTAATTTTTTTAAACTAAGCTGACTGGTTATTAGCAAGCTAATACTGTTAACTGTTCTATAAATGCCTGCAGTGAAGTTTCTGGCCTAAAATGGCCATCACTTGATCATAATGCGTTGACATCATGTGTGTACCCTACTCACCTCCGGTACATTTGACAAAAACAATTAACTTCATAGTGTCCTTAAAACAAAAGTGAGCTATGATTCTTTGATGACCAAGAGGAATTAGGATATGAAGAGACACTCACCCTGTCTTTCCATCTGTCTTGCCGATTTTTAAACTAAATCCTAATACCATGATTTAAATGTCTTCACAGTGTTTTCTGTGCAAAGCTGTGACTTCAGTCATGTCAACCATTTAAGTGAGTTAATCGGTATCTTTGTTGACTTTACACAGCTAGATGAGTTATAAAGGCCAATCTAAACCCAATGACTAAAGATTCTTGACATGAAACAGGGCAAAGAACTCTAGAATCTATAGTGGAGCTCATCCAAGTGACGAATGTATTTATCTATTGATTTCTCTAAAAATATCCCAATTCTGATAATGCAACATATGTGATATTCTAACAAAATCTGCCTGGTAAATTCTCCAAATGTTGTACACCCTACTGTACATGGCAGTAGTGTGACACTCTGGGCACAGAACTGTTTACTAGTATTTATTATCATCATTATTATTACTATTTTTATTATGTGCCCAATTCTCATCAAAATGGTCTTGGAAAGAAAGTATGTAAATTAATACTAAATATAGGATAAGGGCTAAATATAGGCCTTAATATAGGATGATGAGCCTGTTAAAGCACTTGCTACCATGTTTGAGATGAGATGAAGAATTGCTACTAAAGTAAATAATTATATATAAATATATATATGAAAAAGAAAAGAATAAAAAGAAGTATAACATGAGAACATTTTACACATTCTTTCCAAAATTCCTTCTTTACAGCTCAATACTTCTAAGGTACATGATGGGATTAAGATTTAGTAAGTTTGATTATAAAGATTCAGATGATATAGTTCCATCATATTGAGCAAATCATTGATAAAACATTAACTGAACCATAAAACTGATTTGAGATGAAGACTGTTTTCAATGGTAGTTCAGGTAAAAGAATGTAAAAACCTAAGAACACACTCTAAACTAGAGCACACTCAATATCTCACACCATTACCAATCTCACGTCACTACAGAGTTAAATTAATAAATTAATAAATAAACAGACACTAAAACACTTTTGAACATAATTGCAAGAGTATAATAAGAATATAATCTCCTATATAATAATAGCTAATAACACCACAGAGAGACATAAATAAAACCTTGCAAGCTTAATTTTTTCTTTTTTGCACCCTCCTCCATCTTCAGCGTTGTCAGAAATAAGCAGAAGAGCACTCAACCAGAAAAACCAATGGCCAAACCTAGGCACAGCATACTGTAACATCTATAGATCTAAAACTCTTCACATCGGAACTTACCGTAATTTATCAAACAGTCCTCCAATCTCCGTGACAGTGCTATTGAGGCCCTCCAGAGCACTGGCACTCGTTGACTTAATAAATGCCATCCTCAGGTATTTACGTACGGGTTCACCTTTGGTTGACCGTATCACCTGTTAAATTCCTCTTTTTGGATACCAAATGTCTAGTTTCCTAAAGTGATTCCTGTGTTATGGGTAATATCAAGGTCCTGTTTATCTTTGATTGCATGTAGTCCTCTTTTTACCTCCAAATGTCTGGTTTCCCATCAAATGATATGTTGGGTAACAGTTATGTCTTGTCTTGGTTCACATATCAAAACTGATAGCATGATAATCAACTGGTACTATTTTAAGCAGCAAATGTATCAGTACTTCATTCTACAAACTGAATGACGGTGACACTCGGGTTGACAAGTTTCTGTCACAGCAAACAATAGTAAAGTTTATCATTTCTTCATCATTTCTTCAGTTATGATCCAAATCTGCTCCCAAAGCCTTCACATCTGTATGTGCAGAACTGCGTGTAAGACAAATAAATATAGCAATTTTCTTAACTTCAATGTTTTGTGTACTGGATATCAAATGTCATCCATAGTTCAACTGTGGACCCAGAGACAGGCTACGTTATCTAATAAGATCACTGTTTTGGTCTGTCGATAGGGATCCTGTCGGTAATGTATGCCAGGACATAAGAAACTTTTAACTTTATTCTCACCTCCCACATTGACAGGTACAATGAAATTACATCAGTGTCAATAAATAACAAAGGCAGACAGGTCACTTCTGTCCAAACTGTATGGTCATCAGTGGTCAAATTGTAGTGGTGATGGTCATGAGCTGGTCAGTTGAACAACAATTGTGCCTGGCATTCTGTTCTCTAAGGGCATGCATGCATGAACCAAGGGGAAAAAATACAAGTTTCCTAAAACAACATTCCTATGGAAAACCATTTCCATCATCAATCATCGCCACACCAACATCATCACCTTTTAAGTACTGAACAGCTAAACTCTGCTGGCTTAAAATTTTCAAGTGCTGAAAAAAAATCATTACATACTATGACACAGAAGAAAATGTTGCATAACACACACATGTACACCTGTTGAAATACAAAAACAGTTCATGCCATTTTCCATCCATGGGTCTTCCTCAATTTCACATCTGATTACACAAACACTTAACTATTTCTCCGTGTACGCATTCTCACATTCTCACACGCAGACTTGCATTTCTTTAGCAGCTATATCACTTTCGTACTGTTTTCTGGACTGTGAGATAATGACAAAGTTTTTAAAATACAACAATGTCAAAACATATTGTCAAGACCATAAGATGTCATGTTTTATATATATCTAAATGTACTTTTCACTAATAAATTGTTAGCATAATGCTACATAGAGGTTTCTCTTTGAGCATACTTTGAGTATTAAAAATACTGGGAAAATCAACAATTTAGCAGGCACATTGACAATATTAGACAAGATCTCCATTGTCCTTTGAAGATTTACATCAGGCATTCTGCCGTTTCAAATTTTGGGTACTCTCCATGCTCTCTCATGAATAATAGCGACCCTCACATGTGTATATTATATATATATATAACAGTAAATACAAAATTACCAAGAAACACTTCCTACCTCTTCATTTTACTCGCTTGTTAGTAAGCTTAACACTTGCTGACATAAAAAAGTCTATATAATCATCTATATCCAGTCTTTCTCCAGGAAGTATTTACTGCAGTTAGCCATCATAGTCAACAACTGTTAATGAAATTAAATATTTACCCTTATTCGCAAGCTGCAGAACTCTATTACATTACCTGGTACCAAAACAAATCCAACTTGCCACTATGCATAATATTAACCTAAAAGATTTTCTCCTGAGAAAACACATTTTCCCATACTGCTATAAAAAATGAAATCCATTAGAAGCATCAAGCAAGTTCCCAGATGATTCTGAAGTGATCTGTTTTGATGAAAACTGCATTCATCATACAAGGGCTCCATTAGATTCCAAAGCAGTCACGGTAATCTGTATGAAACAAAAAATCTCTATGGTTTGTTTACATGGGAAATAAATAAAGAAAGAAAAAAGTGGTCTGCATCATCTGATGCATACAGTACCTTGATTGTGCAAAACAGTTCTGGAACTTGAAACTCACTAAGAAAAGGTTAATTAACAGTTCTCAGTTTATTTAATATAAATTTCCTTTATATGTGCCAGGCACTTTTACAAGTGGAAATGGTAGTATATATGACATTCCTGGAAGAACAAGGGACTTATTATTGTATGGCCTTATGAGGAGGTGATGAAAGAGAGAGAGAGAGAGAGAGAGAGGGCGGGGCCGGGGGGGGGGGGGGGTACTGTGACAGTCTTGACTGGGGTTCTCCATAAGGCATTAGAATATGTTTCCAGTCAATTTGCATACCAAGTTGGGTTATCACATCTCAACTGGAAACACGCCTTAATGTGGAGACACCTTTTGGATGGCAAAATGTGCAGCTGACCTCAGATATTACCAGGAAAGCTGTTGTAGCAGCCTGCGGTTACCTCAAAAAACACATGACCTGCCTAATTACTGTTTTGTTGCAATAAATTTCTCGTGTCTCTTGTTTTTAGTGCTGCACCCATCAACAAAGTGCATCGAGTCAGAGACATAGAGGTAGTTTATACCAGAGAGGTTAAAAATTATCTTTGCCATTAATATAACATTAACAGCTGAAAAATTATAGTAAGTTTGTCCCATTTCTTGCACTTTGAACAAAAGGATAATGCTGTATTATTGTGCTTACAGAATGTGTATACAGTAAGCTTGCCTCTGTTTAATATACCAGTATATACCCTTCATTGTGTTCCATACCCCTCCTCCCCCTCTTGTATACAAAATATTCTACCATTACTTCAACTTGGAAAATATCACACGTGCAGTGACCTACTGTTGTTTCAGCACCACAATAACCAATTCCACAAGTCTGCTTAATAATAAAAGAAACTCTTTGGGACAAAGCATTTCCACACCTGATAAATAAATAATGTTGTGCTCAGGTAATATAATAGCTATTTCCATGTAATGTTTGGTCCTACAGCAATAATTTATCATCAATATAATGTATATATATTCTTAATCCTGAGAGGGGCATATCATCAATAAGCCAAGACAAAATATCTTGTTCAACTTAAAGTATAATTCATAGCAGAATAATTTTTTTGATGAAGTGCTGATTATTATGACATATTTTGAGTTACTAATTGGAATAAAAGCCATTGTCTTTTGACTGTGGAAAACCCTATACTATAAAGACTCATATATATTCTCAAGTCTCATTATCACTCTATAGGTGATAATTATCCCTTGGTTCCTACCAATCATTATATAAATACTGCAAACTGAGGTTCATTGATTACCAATGAAGAAAAAAAATGATTAAAGCTCAACCTGTCCTGGTAAGGCCCATAGTACAGCCCTGTTTGAGAGTAAAGAAATACTAGTACTTGAAGTGCTGACAACTGGCCAATCATTGAACATGCATTCTGCAACCAAAGTGATGCTTGTGCCTCCTTTCTACGACCACAGAGATGCCAGTTTCATGGTCGCTCAGAGAACGCAGAAAGGACGCCATCCAGTTGAAAGGGGACTTGTAATTTTTACTGAAATTAACTGCTCCCTCTCTTTGATATTGCTGAATGTCATCACATTTGAAATCAAAATACAAATGACAATGTTCTGCAAATTCATGAAACCTCAGTCTTACTGACAAACTGACACCATTGAGCTACTAGTACAAATTCATGGTTTCATTTTCACGTAAAGATTTATGTAACAGTATCCACCAGTACACTGTACTACAGTGTACTTTACAGTGCTGCACTGTATTAGTATATATATAGTTAAATGTTCCAGTGACTTACCAACATAAATTTCCTTCAAGTTCTACTGCCAAAATTTTCTCCTGTCTCTGACCCATTGTTTCTCCATATACTACCAGAACAATTCACTAAGTAAACCACTCATACCAACACACCTTTTCTTTCTAACAGGAACATACAAGGAAGTTAAATCATCTTGAAGTTAATTCAGTTCAGGTAAGCTGCCTTTGTGATAAGAAGCCCCAGGCAATTTTTCTTTTTTCCTCCTTTTCGTATTGACACGCTATGAAAAGAACGAAATAACACAAAAAAAATAAGTTGATAATAAAATATAATCGGCTGTATAATAACAACCTGCAACATGTTCACAATGGTAATTACAAAAACCAAAAAGAAGTTCTATTTTAATGTTTCATAAATCATACATGCACAACTCCCTTTCTTGGAAAGTATAAAATAAGAAACCTAACAGCCCTACATTACCACAAGGACAATTCTGCATCAGAAATGGGCCAACAAAGATGCTATGTTCCACCCTGCAAACAGTGTGTGTGTGTGTGTGTGTGTGTGTGTGTGTGTGTTATATCTTTCATGTTTCAGTGTAATAAGCCCTTCTGAGTACAGTTTATGATGTGTTTTACGATGAAGCAACTCAAGCAGCACTTCCCAAAACCATACATATATTGACATCACGTACCCAGGGCGAGATCTTTCTAGGAACTAAAACTAATTTTTGAAACAGGTTTGTCTAAATTAATGGTTATTAAGAAAGAATTGTGCATCATATGTGGTAGTTTGTCAGTCACTCAATGTATATTACACTGAAACTAGCTGGTGAGTGCTTATAATAAGAAACCTGTTACTTTTCAAGGAAAACATTTTATCTTTCTTGATATACCAACAAGCAAGAAGAAATCCCAGAAAGCATTTTCAGCCTCTGTTTCTTGTGTATTTCTGCACTTTTGAGACACTAAGTTTACGTTACACCACACGTGACTTTTTCCTTCACCTCGATGAAAAGTTTCTGTACAAAACCTTCAAAGTTCCCCTCTAGCTTGCTCAAGTTCACAAAACAAGCCTCCTTTCTGGGGAATTCTTAGAAAATTCCAAGAACCAGTGAGTGCACTTACCAAATAACTCAATAACAAGTACCTTGAGAGCCCTGTAAATTTAATACTACCGGTGCTTACTCATCAATATTATAAGGTGAAGATTTTAGATGAGATAATCAATGAAAAAATGTTTTAAATTCACCATTAAGCTCCCTTGTCCAATAAAGTAACTAACAATAAACAGAGCCAATCAATATCCCATTGGATCAGATCTCAATGTTTCTCTCTGAATCTACATTAATTGGCAAGAAAACAAATGGCAGAAAGGATTTAGTGGGTTTATAGAAACTTGCACAAAGTGCAGAAAGTTTTTATGTAGGATAAAAAAAATTGAATAAACAGTATCAAAAAGTCCCATTTAGCATTGCCAAAATACTGTAGCTTAGATAGCTTCTGTTTCCTGTTTGGCAATACAAATCTTTGCACATGGGTCAACATATGCATGCACGCACTTTCATCTACATGTACACATCTGCACATCGAATATTCAGCCTACATTCAGATTGAATTCCACTACGTGCATAGAACTTCTCTAGCTGTGTCAGAACTAACTCCACCAAACCTTATTATCACACTCTTCCTTTAAGATCCATGACAGAAATGTCACATATATATATCCTGTGTTGGAAATTGTTCTGTTATCAAATGTTCAGTGTATAAATTCACTTTGTGATACAATACTGAAGGGCTAATATGTGTCATCAAAATCCATAAAAATCCACTGCTGATTAAAAATCACCCACCAAGTGCAGCCTGTGGTACGATTCACAATGAAAAAGTTGTCAAATAATTTCCACTGTTACAGCAGGTTTTCAAAGTCTTAATAAACTGCAACTCCTTGATGAAATTGCTCCTTATAGTCCAAGAAGAAAGCAACACTTCACCTATCCTAAATAGAGAACCTGCTCCAGCTCAACTGACCCAAAGTGGGACCTCGTTAAGTCTGCAGCATTGGACTCTTTTGGTCAGAATTGCCAGGGCACAATCAATTGCTAGATGTTATTTACTTAAAACTATTGATTTCCATTAACATAATATCAGTCGACAAGGTATTACCACGTAGAAAGGGAGCTGTGTATTGGAATCTTGCCTTAACAATTATAATTCTGATCAATTTTCATCGATCTATATAAACCTTTTATCATAAAATTTTGGTCTTCACATTTCTCGATTTAGATCCGTTTTCATGCATTAATAACTCATTTGTCAGTCCGCTCTCATCCCTTTCAGAATTCAATTCATCCTATTCAGTACCACTAGACTGTGACAGAATGACCTCTTTGAACTTAAAAGTAGGCAAAGGTGAGTGACCTAAAGAAAACTTCAAAGAATCCCATGCGACATGTCTGTATTCACCAAGTCGTGCCAATGTCAGTTTCAAAACCTTGTGTACTGAAGCAGCAGAGTCTCAGTATGGAGCATATCAGTCTTTGGAGTAAGCAAGTTAGTCTAGGAAAATATACTACAAATTAGGTTGTAAGCTTACAGACAGTGATCAACAGCATTCTATTTGCATCGCCTAATTTCATTAACATACACAATGGTCACCATCAATGATACTTTTCATTCAGTTGGAAAGTACTGTGGCTCACAAATTACACTGGCATAAATGTTCACCATTTGTCATTTCACTTACTGTAATGAGCTATTCCCTTGAGAGAGAATACTGAGAGTATATTACTGTTCAAGGTTGGACATCATCCCTCTGAGTGGAAATGTATTGTAACAGCCTTACTAGTAAGCAAATTACTGATCAAGAAAGCAGTCAGACAACTGAATTCCTGGAGCCATTTTCAAGAAAATTGCATTATCTAAAATAAAATATATTCTGATCTCCACATCAACAATTTAACAGGCAAGGGATCATTGCTTTGAGCAAGGTATTGATTTCAATCATACATAATTACTAAATGGCTGTATGTCATGCTTTGTAATGATCAATGTGGTGATGAAATGCAATCTGTCACAACTGTTGCAATTGCCTGCCCATCCTGTAAGCTGTCACTTCCTTCAGTCATCAGAAACTAGGTGTCATCAGGGTCATATCTATCATTTTTTTCTATATCATTCCATAGCAGGGGCAGATACAGAGATATTTTCTGACAGTCTTCCAAATTATCTTTGTTAATTCGTCTTCAATTTTTGACTCTTCCGACAGAAAAATATTGGATACCTGTTAATATAAACTTAAAAATCTGACCGTCTTCTGGAAGACCCAGAAGACGGCCTACATCCTAAATAGGATAGACCTGCTTTGGAACAAATACATTATTTTGAATCTTATTTCTAATTTACACCAATCCAATCATGAATATGTTCTTTATAGAAATATTTCCCTCCATAGAATTACACTGTACTTTCATATACATTCTGTAAATCTTATTATATTTTTCTGTTTAACCACCTCCATTAAAGGCATAATAACTCTTTGTATGAGACCTATATTTCACAATAAAAACCTTGTGAATAACTCATAGAAATACAATATATTCTGTTTTACCACAAAAACAGCAGTTATAGCTTTTATTCTGATATTTGAACTTGTCTTTAGACCACGTGACCTCCATTGATGTCTATACTCTGTTAAGAGATTTTAACAAAAAACCAAACTTTTTAGAAAAAAAACAGGGACTTACTTTGAATGTAAAAATGGATTCATTAACCATTGGTAAGTATGGGAAAATTGTTGTTTACTCCAGGAAAATTCATTTTTTGGCCGAAACGAAGAGTTATTATTGCTTTAAACATAATGTTTGAAAGTTGCATTTCCTTTCTTTACAGATATGCATGGACAAATTTATGAAAACTATCTAAATGACCATGAATATAAATTATCATCAAGGGCTTTTCAGTTTTATTACATTTTTTTCTTTCTTATTTTTTAGAAAAAGATACATGAATCCTACCTAGCATGTCCTAGATTGCTATTTACACAAAATGAGTACCATCTCTTTTGTGCCACAAATAACCCTAATTTTATTAATCAAGAGCACTTATCTGCATGGCCATATATCTTTCTACATCCAGTCCTGTCAGGCGTACAACTTCATGAGATTGCTGGCTGCTCAATGAATGTGTCCATTAAGATACAGATGTTTTAGAGGACTTAATCACTGAGTTCACAATTTATAATGCCTTGCAATCAGTCAATAAAGTACTAAAAGCTTGTGCTGGCTTTAAATAATCCTAATTAATTAATAATGCTGCTTCAACATTTCTAGAGGTGCAAAGCTAAAACTATAATTTTTTTTATTTTCAGTTTTCAAGAAATTATATACCAACAGCTTCATCTGAAAATCAATATTCTAGTCAATTGTAATATATCCTATTAAAAACAAAAATTAGTGATCAAATAACAGTATACAAATAATGTTTAAGTTCTAACAAACAAATTTGCCAAAATCCAGAAATCATGCAATCCTACTAGTTTTTTTTTCTCTTTACTGGTTACTAGTAACTCTTTTTCCCCATTACAGACATACTTCATAAAATCTGGGTTCGAAATAGTATGATTATCTCATATAAGTGATTTGTACCCGCCTCCTACTTTAGATAACATGAAGTACCTGCATGACTTGTATACAGACTCAGTCAAACCAGGTTCAGGTGCATGTGAGCTGCTTAACTTTGCATCTTTATAAAATCTTTTGCATTGACTTGCAACTGGGACATGAAGTCACGAGACTGAAATAGGCCAAAGAAGGATGCTACCCAGGAAGCTGGGAGATTTTTATCTGGAGTTAATTAAGTCTTTTGCCCTTTTGCTGAATAATGCATCATTATATTTTGATTTTGACATCAGTGCCAAAATATTGTCAAACCTTTGGTCTGTCATCAAAAATACCGTTACAAGTATGATAAATCACTAGTAGTCTATAGAAAAATAATTCAAAATAAAATTTACTAAAATAAAAAAAAAATGGAATCAGATTCAGAATGTGTAAAATTGCAGTGACTTTTCAGTAGGTTAGAAAGACATTCTGCACTGGTATTATAATGACATCTACAAATTTTGCTGTACATGACAACACTGATGAGAATACGTCTTGCTTCTTTGGATTTTTTGTCAATGTCATTGGATGTACATTTTAAATTAAAATTTACAAGCTTTGAACAGCATGTAAAATTTTGCGACTGAATAATTTTTATAAACAAATACATGCCTGCAACTTGATGTCCCAATAAGAAATATAGATAATGTGCAACGTTAACAGTAATCACATTTAAACATTAAAGCCAAGAACAAGTTACTGAACTTACCGATCGTGTCTTCCAGATTGGTGTTTATGAAAATCAGCTGCTGACATGTACGTCACAGATTTTGGCCTTTCTGTCGTCCCGGCGTTTTGCACACCTATGGTTTTATCTTTTGACCTAGCTCTGACAGCGTTATCAGTTCCATTTTCACCGGAATTCATACCACTAGAAACTATCAATATTACTACGGATGTTTGTCTCCAAACTAATCGATAATTCGAGTGATTGGAATAATGAACTTTTCCTCGTACGCCGGTCTGGACATGACGTCACTTCCTGGAAGCCAGTGGTATGAAAATGTTAAAACAATCGACAATACTAGAAAAAAATATTGAAATAAGTTTTGCCACATTATAGTTGTTTCAAATTCATTTATTTCAAAACTTGTATTATGAAATTTGGATATTAATGATATCTTTTAAACTATCTTTATCATAAAGAAAGTAGCTCTGTATACTTTCCTTCCCAGCATTCATAGCGGCATTCCAGGGTTTCATGGCGGATTCTGATGAAGATCGAGGAAACGTAAGTTGAATAGATTGTTGTTGTTGGATTTTAATAGACGGAATTATAGTTGTGTACACTTGATAATCTAAGGTTGTTAAATGTAGAATCTGAAGTGCTAAAATTGACGTGATAATCTACGTTATACACTCTGAAATTAGTCCGTATCCAACGACGCTCAGGGTCCAAATTTAGAAGGTCAATCAATTTCATGGCGAATTAACCATATATTTATACGTCACATAACCGACTCGATAAATCACAAATAAAAGTATCCCTCTTTTGGTTTTAAATTAATCACATGTATTTTAGGCGTGTATGGCAAAATATTTTTAATTGTATNTTTTTCTCGTACGCCGGTCTGGACATGACGTCACTTCCTGGAAGCCAGTGGTATGAAAATGTTAAAACAATCGACAATACTAGAAAAAAATATTGAAATAAGTTTTGCCACATTATAGTTGTTTCAAATTCATTTATTTCAAAACTTGTATTATGAAATTTGGATATTAATGATATCTTTTAAACTATCTTTATCATAAAGAAAGTAGCTCTGTATACTTTCCTTCCCAGCATTCATAGCGGCATTCCAGGGTTTCATGGCGGATTCTGATGAAGATCGAGGAAACGTAAGTTGAATAGATTGTTGTTGTTGGATTTTAATAGACGGAATTATAGTTGTGTACACTTGATAATCTAAGGTTGTAAAATGTAGAATCTGAAGTGCTAAAATTGACGTGATAATCTACGTTATACACTCTGAAATTAGTCCGTATCCAACGACGCTCAGGGTCCAAATTTAGAAGGTCAATCAATTTCATGGCGAATTAACCATATATTTATACGTCACATAACCGACTCGATAAATCACAAATAAAAGTATCCCTCTTTTGGTTTTAAATTAATCACATGTATTTTAGGCGTGTATGGCAAAATATTTTTAATTGTATGCATGTTCTAATTTCTAGTTTTTAAACAAAAATAGAAAAGGGGGTTCATTTATTCTCAATGCATGTTTTTATATCAACATTACAGGCGACCCTCCACCAGAATCAGCCTTATGATGAATCTCTAGAAGTTCCTGATTCCGAGGAAGTTGCAAGCACATACACACCTAGTCCAAGAGTACCTTTTGGTGGTAAAGTTAATACTAAAACTATAAAATAATATTGGTGTAATTTAACAAAACAAATCACTGTCTGGAATCATAATGTATGTAGTGTATGGAAAAGCATTAAATGATTTTTTAACGATTTTCAGATAATAAATCCATACAACTCAAGCAAAGGAAATGTTTTCAAAACAGCACTTTTAAAACTGTCCAGAAAAACAACTCTTTTCACCAACATTGTCATAAAGTTATACTCCAATAAAATGGAACTTGATTTTTAAAAGCAGTACTATTAATTTTACACTTACATCTGTCAAACTCTTGCTTAATGAATATCAAATGAAAAGTTTATATATTTATTTCAGACCGCGGTCATAGCCGTGGAAACACCCCACCCGAGTCCGGAATGAGTGACAATTTTGACGATGAGTTTGATACTGGACAGCCCAGTCCACAGGTATTTTTATACTAGCAGTGCCAGTTTACTTTCTTACATTACCAGAGAAATACAGGATTATGAAAGATTATTTTACAAGCTTTGTAGTGTTTGTATGCTAACTCAAGAAATCTTGATGACCAGTAGTTGCTCATATGTTCTCATGTAAATAAATAAAGATCTATTGATTATAAAACAATTGTTAACAATAACCTTTACATCTTGAAGAGTTTTTTATGAATGAACCAGATAATTTTATAACAGTACTTTTATAAACAATCAATTCAGCTTATAACCAAAGAAAATAAAAGAACTCGTAATTTTTAAAAAGTTACTAATTATGTTATATATTGTCAATTGAAGTTGTTGTAAACCAGCCTTTATAACATACAAATCATTCTCTTTTATTAGGTAAATCCAAGGCAGCAACAACAGCAGCATGAGCAGCAACAACCTGCTTACAATGAAGATGGAGATGAAGATGACAGCGAGGAGGGAGATGAAACGGACCAGGATGATGATGATGAAGATGATGATGATGATGATCAGGGTGTGCAGATGGAAGGGTAAGTCTTTGTTATAGTTATTCCTTAAAAATCCCGTTTTAGCTGTATGAGATATTTTGAAAATGTTAAAATAATGAAATAGAATTAACTTTTCAAAGAAATTATTTTTGTGGGAAATATTGCGGGTCCGTCAGTTAAACATATATATATATATATATATATATATATATATATATATATATATATATATATATATATTTATTTATTTATTTATTTATTGTCAAAGCTTGAATCATTTTTTGTTTAGTCAATTAAACTGATAAAAATTAAAATAGCTTTTATTCACTTTGATCAATCCAAATTACTGTTCACTAGCTCATGAGAAATTCTCTAATAATGGTGCTCATTTTAATTTTTTAATCTTGAAAAACAAAATGAAATCTAAATGATGTTTTCAGATAAGATTTTTTCATTGAGCATGAACTATGACATGTGCTTATTTTGCTTGGACTTCTGGCTGACCAGCTTTATCTTTTATTTTGAAGATAAACAACACTGTATTATTTAATTTGATTGTACTATAGATTCATTGATATATACCACTACAACTTTTTATTCCACAATATGTTTTTAGTGCACTGATTCTCTTTTTAATGAATTGTTTACAGTGGATAATTGTCTTCCTAAAATATGTTTTCTTATGTGTGCATGTGTGTGTTCTAACAGTTTCTCTGTGTGAATAAAATTTTCTTTTGATTAAGCTGCATTTTTCATTGTGCACATGTAAAAATACAACACACTGATTTTACTCCTTTAAGCTTCCAACTGATTTACTTTTATACCTAAAATTGAGAAGTATTAAAGTGATCAAACTGGTGTTTGTGGTATTAAAATATTTACTTCATATGCCTCTGAAAATAAGTTCAACATTTAGAAATAGGGATAAGCATTGAGCATTGAAAGTGGCAGGGAGACTGTGACAGATGGAGGAACTGACAGCATGATCACTTGAAGTTGTGTCAGATTTTTTCAAGAATTTCTCAGGATGAGATATGTCAGAAGTGGCAATGACAGGGTGAGGGGTGGGGGGGTGTTGATAGAGGCAGTGCTGGGATGGGTTGGGATTAATTCAGGCTTAATATGGAGAGCAGATAGATAGGAATAGTAGAAGGTGGGGGGGTGCAGTTGGGAACTGTGTTAAATAAAATCATATTAGTTTTATGTCAGTTTTATCATAGATTGGCTGGACACATAAAGGAAAAAAAATGGAATTATTTTTACTTCTGTATTTTATGGAATCAGCCCTTCAGCTATGATTTTAACTCTACATGCAAACGAAAAAGAAAAAAACACACATTCTTTTATTTGGTTAGGTTCTTTTTACAAGGAAGTTGCCTGTAGTCCTTTTACATTCTTTCTTTTTTCAAAACCTCATAGACTTCAACTAAATCTGCAAAGAGTAACACAATTCTTGAAAGCATTTTAGAAATCTAACCGTAGAAAACTGTGTGCTTTTGCAATATTGACAGTCCGTAATGAGTATTCTATAAAAACGCTTAGAGCCAATAACAAGTAGAAGCTCCTAGTGGCAGAGAACTACATGTAGAAACTGACATAAGACTAATCATGGGCGTATTTAACTCAGAATTCTCATAATTCAGACAGACGCCCCGAGCTGTCCCCTCTTTAAACAGGGACGACTTGGGGAGGAGTGACGATGATGAGGATGGGGAAGAAAGTGATGATGAGGAGGAGGATGATAACTTAGGGATGCAAGCTGTGGGGTGAGTGAAAAAGGTCTAGCTTGAGTTATGGAAGGTGGAGAGGGGTTTAGCAGTGTTATACTCATGATGCAGAACTTTCAGTATCAAAGAATTTGTGTTGTGTTCAACTTGGTAAGGCATTTTACCCTGGTTTCTCCTTTAACACATGTATACCTGTATCAATGGGTGCTGGCACCATGTGTTTGCAATTGGATTGACTTAGGGCAGACAGTTAGGATTTTGTCTTGGATTGCCTTAAACCAATTCTGTATCTAAACTAGGTAAAGATATTGATCAGTATAGCAGACTTTGTATCTAGAGATAATGCCATTTCGGATTGTGGGTCATTTCTCATAGGTACCCTTATAGTCCAGTGATGAATTACTTTGTCCCAAGTCTTATATTTTCAGGTTTTACATGTATTTTTGTACAGTTATTTAGCAAAGTTGTAAGCCTTGTATTGGTTTACTCAGTCTTTTGTGGATGTGAAATTTGCCATTTTTTGTCATAATTATCCCTACAACCTGTGAAGTGTATCACAGACTCCCCCGTCATTTTAGTCCGCTATATTAAATAAAAATGGGATATTCAGTTGAAAAAAACAGGGGAAGTGGTCAAACCATGACGGGGCAATCTTGCTAAAATGATTTAATATATTACTAGTATCATTTTTGTACATACAAATTGAAAGTAAACTGCACGTTTCAGGAGAAGGCGTAAGAGAAAAGTGAAAGAGCACTTAATAGACAAATGTATCCCAGACCCAGAGGGGAAGTAAGATGACTGAAGAACTGAATTATTATTAACATTACATGTTATCTTTTCCCCCTGAGATAGGGGTGTATAACTACGAAAAGCTAATGTTTTTTTTTCCAACATAATTTTCTGTTTACATTCAATGTTTTGTCAGAAAAACACCACACCTACATATAGCAGCTAGTTTCCTATCTTATTATCCAGCTATGCAGGGAGGAATCTAGTTTGATGCGACAAGAAGGTTTAACAAAATTTTTGGTTATTTTTTGTGTTATAGCTTTTTTTACTTTTTGAAATTTCATTTGGTGTTGAAAAATAACTGTTCTCATTACTGACAGTAACAAACTCATTGTATTTTTGAGCCCTGTATATTGATTATATTGTTGCATCAAAGAGTTGTAGAGACTTATTGTTCACACTGACACTTCTTTGTGATAGTATGCTGCATACAAAATAACAAAAGTTATATTTTGTGTAAAAACATAAGGATTGGCCAAAGAGTGAATTTTTCATCTAAAGTGCTAAGCTTTAAACAGGAAATTATTTATTTTCTCACAATTTTTAGGTGAAAAATTAGTAATTCCTTATCTGTGATTGGGTATTCTTTTGCAACAGTTTCTTTTAAATCACTTTTGTTTCCATTCATACTATTTTGAAGTACGTCATTCTATATTTGATAATTTTCAAATATTTCTTTACAGGTCTGCTTATCATTTAATTTTTAAAGATCAGCTAATAATCGCATATTATTTTTTCTATTAATTCATAAATATCACTGATATTTTACAGAGCCTATGACCCAGCAGACTATGAGCACCTAGCTGTCACCCCAGAGATCAAGGAGTTGTTTCAATACATCACTCGCTATACCCCGCAGACCATTGAGTTGGAACACAAAATGAAACCGTTTATACCAGACTACATCCCGGCTGTGGGGGATATAGATGCTTTTATCAAGGTATTGTAAGAATTGTCTAGTGGGTAGTACTTATAGATCTGTATCATATTGTGAAAATATGTTAAACATTTTCAAACATTCAGAGATTATTGTTAATTTATAAATCTGTATCATATTGTGTAAATGTGTTGAACATTTTCATACATCCAATGAAATATTACATTGTTTCAGAATCTATTGAGTAAATTTTCCCCTTTTTTTCAATTTTTATACTGTTGAATACAGAATATTAACACCTTTATTATCCTCCTTCCAGATTCCTCGCCCAGATCTGAAGCCAGATAACCTGGGACTGACTGTACTTGATGAACCCTGTGCCAAGCAGTCTGACCCCACTGTCCTTGACCTTCAGCTGAGGGCTATCTCGAAGCAGACCAACCTCAAAGCTATGGTATGAATCTACAGCGTTTCTCAAATTTCACAGCAGTTTGGGTCCATTATTGAATTTTTTATTTAGTTAGTTATTTTTTGACTGATCCCTATGACAAAATTACAATAATTACACCCATTTCCTGTATCCAAAAAAAAAAAAAAATGACCTTAGGCGTAACATAAATGTGGATAGTTAGTGTGGCATAAACTTTCCTCAAATAGAATTGATAGCCCTGCTAAATAATTATTTGCCAGTGTCAAGTACATGTTTTTATGAATAATAGTTTTATATATTGCCTGTGTGTCAGTATTCATAAGTTGTCACAAACATTCATAACTATCCTTTAACATATGCAGAACTACATGGATGTGGTATGTACAGGTGCTTTTTTTTTAATCAAAGGATTTTTCTGATGTTCTGCACCACAAATTATTTTTGAATTTAAGGGCACATTTGATGTCATTATTAGTGAAGTGCACAGTACAATGCATTGCAGCTATTTTTTTCCTTCTTAATTTTTTTTTTCAGAACTCACATTTTATGTGAGTCTTTTGCCAGGATTCACATTTTATGATGTTTTGCTTTGTTTCACATTTTATCATTTACATATTCACATTTCAGTTGTGAAATTAGAATAATATCGATCCTGTAAAACGCATAAACAATTAGTTTTAAAAATGTCAACTTTGAAATAAACATTTACTTTTAATTTTGTCTGACAGGTTGTTAAAAGTTTAGAAAATGCTGAAAAGAACCCCAAGGCTATTGACAGCTGGATCGAGAGTATCAAAGAGCTGCACAGGTCCAAACCACCACCTACTGTACATTATACAAAGTAAGTGTCAGTGTAAATGATCACAAAATTTATTCATCTTTAGATTAACTTATTCATTGACTTACCAGTTCTGATACTAATTCATACATGGCATTTTGATATAACAGCTTTTTTTAGATGAGGTCCAGTTTTATGTTTTTTCTTGTTTTTTGTTTACACATGTCATACATTGTAACTTTGTATATTGTTGGATTATGTATTACTCTTCTTTTCCATTGATTTCATATAGAGGGTAAGTGAGGGGAAGAGGTGTTTTGTAAAGTTTTTTTTTATGCTGCATTCTTTACTTAAGCCCTATCCTCCTTGCTAAAAGATCATCGGAATCAGAGAGACAGATGCACATGATCTTTTCAGTATTTCTCCTCTTTACCCAATCGCTCATCAGAAACCGTATGTTATTAGTAGATTCTGTTTTCTTTCTGTGACAAAATGTAGTTTTTAGTTATCAGATTCCTGGTTAAATTTCATAGCCTAGTCAGGCACTAGTTTAAGTGTTAAAATTTACACAGGTAGTCCCATAGGTGAGACTGATTTATTGACTTTTTTCTTTTGCTTCATGTTTATACAAATTATATAGAACGGAATTCATTCGTGAGGTTAAGTTTCAGCATATCCAAATCCTAAAAACTCTACAAAATGCATGGTAATACTCTGTACCCTTTGTAAAACATGCCATATCTTTTGCTTTATTTATTTTTTTCTGTTTAAGAATTATTTCATAAAAGCTTAATATTCATTTTGCCAATTGCTTGATTGAAGAGAACAAATTGTATGAGCATGAATGCTGTAAGTTACATTGCATGTAGAGTGTTGTAAGAGTTTCTGTTTAGTTTTCCCCACATCCAGTGCTTGTTTTGTTAAAATTACACATTTCAGCATGTTTCCTGTCTACAGCTTATAACCATGAAACTTTACATCCAGCTTTGTGGTATAAAGCGGGTTATAACTTGATTTTTCACATCAGTTAGCTGTTTCTTTCTATAGTATACAGTAATGCTCTTATCCAGATCCCTTATAGTCATTTTAAGAGTACTATCTTCCACCTAGTATTTTAAAAACTGTAATGAAATTATCTTTATATTGACAGTCTTTCAATATAAGTCACGTAGTCACTATCTGAGGACTATTAGGCTGTGCGATTTTCTTTATAATTTCCTGCAGGTTGGCAAGATTGCATATTTTAGTCACATCCCATGGTTTACTTATGTTCGTGTTTGTATGATTTGCTTTTAAATTATATATGGAAAGTCCGCATTTTGATAATAGAGGCATGGCAGTTAATGTTAGTTTTACACATTTGTAATTTATCAGAATCACACAGACCTTGTTCGTTTCTTTAAGCCCAGTATGTTTTTTTATGGTGACCACTGCATAGTTTCTCTTTTTTTTTAATTAACCTTAAGCTTACAACATGCACATCAGTCCATGTATAAAGACTTGCAATGGCATACAATCTTTGAACATTGTTTATATAAAAATATATAAATAGGTCAATAGACAGAGAATTGTTTAATTTAGAGTTTTATTTCCAATGCCTATATTTGGATGTTTTTTCCCAGAAATATGCCAGAGATTGATGCTTTAATGCAGGAATGGCCAGCAGAACTGGAGGAGTTGCTGAAGGAGGTAGGGTCAGGGTTTTCAGTATGTGGATGTCACAAAGGTGAAAGTTTTCAGGTTTATGTCTGATTTCAGAATTTTTAATCTTCGTTTTGAACTTTGATAGCTTTATTATTATTATTATTACTATTTTAATGAACTAAATGTGATGAGAAATTGCAAGCTACAATTTCAGGATTTTCAGTTTTACAATTTTCACCCATGGGATATCAAAATTTGTCTGGAAGTGCGAAAAATTATATAACTTTGTACTGTCATGAAAGATATATGTTTTCTGAATTACATATCTATATTTTTCTGTAAAATGTCACTAACAACATAATTATTAAAAATCACATTTAGTTATATATATATATATAGATGCATAATATAGTAATAAAATTGTTCTCTCCAGGTGAGCCTGCCTCCTGCTGATCTGGACTGTGATCTGGGGATGTATGTGGACATTATATGCTGTGAGTAGGCTGTTTATTTAGCCACAAAAATAAATTGGACCTAGCAGGGATATATAACAATATGTCAACTGAATGTTGGTAATTTATTCATCAGTGAAAGCCAGAAAGCTACAATCAAAATAGTATATTTTTAATGCAATATAACAATGAAAATAATCATTGTTTAAGGAATGGATTATTATTTTAAAGGCAGTGATGAAAATTTTTAGACTATTAGAACTTAAAGACTATTCAGTTTGATAATTTTGTTCATGATTTAATGGTAATACTTTATATTTTCAGCTCTGCTAGACATCCCAATTTATAAAACTAAAATACAGGCCCTACACGTACTATTCACATTGTACTCAGAGTTCAAAAACTCACAGGTTAGTTTTCTCCAAGAAACAAGTCTATAATTACAACAGTACTAAAAATGCTTGGGTTTAGAAGGTAATCATAAATATATCCAGAAAAGCACATTTCAGGCACATTATTCTGTTTTAAAGATTTTCTTAACATGAAAGTAAAAAAATAATAAGAACTTAAAATAGCGGTGTCAGAACAAAAAATGATGGAAATAATGAAGTAAATACAAATGATTGAGTAGAATGAAGCTGAAAATAATAACCACATTTTATCTTTCCAGCACTTTCAAACATTGGCCGAAGAGAACAAGCTAGATAATGCACTGAAGCGAGGAGGACCTCTGCCAGATGACGGGGCAGATACCTTGGTGTTATAGTCATGGAGGAGAATGGGAAAAGACATTTACCATCGGGGGCGTCTTGATAGTCCAAAGGTTCATAGGTCCGAAAAATGGTAACATTTTCATCGTTTTTTTAATCAAGGGTTCATTGGTTCCGAAGGTTCTATAGTGAACATTTGGACCAATGAACCTCCGGACTACTGAACCTTTGGACTATTTGCTACAGCCTAAATACCATCTTAATTTGGTCATGTGATAAAACATATTGATATGTTGGAACTATTCAGCATGTCATTTGATTGACCACAAAAGGACCAGATGAAAACTTTGTTTGCAGCTGCAGTTAACCAGCTTGAACATTACTGGTGTTTAAACCACTTGAAAGTCTGACTTAAAATTGTGGATGTGAATTCTGCCAAGTATGCATTTAAATGCAAAACTATATGAACAGTCAAAGATTAAGAAGACCACAAAAAAGGATGCAGTTGTGTTTTTGTATTCAAGAATTTTGGAACAACTGGGTGCCACTTGGACTAATGAGATATCTGTGTGACATAATAAATTCTATTGACTCCCCATTGTTATCAGTAAGACTAAAAAGATTTTAAGATAACAATTGAACCAAAGGCAATTTGATTTGTAATTTGCAGTCATCCCATTTTTAAGGTCTGTATTTTGTCACTATTTTTTTTTTTACTTTCCTTTGTATACCTGTTGTCAGAATGTCTATATGTACCAGATTGATTTATTGTCAATTGATTGGGATTTACTTTGCTATATGAAGTGCAGTGTTGTACTGTGTAACTAAGTTCATGATGGCAGAACATGTCTGAAATTATAAAGGTGGTCATTTCACTTGAAATCTTTATCTCCTGAGCAATTTCAGGAATTGAATTTGTTTTATTGTTTTTTTTTTTTTTTTTTTTTTTTTTTTTTTTTTTTTTTTTTTTTTCTTCTTTTTGATTTAATTATTTATTATTCATTTGATTAATTATTTATTTATTTAAATTTGAACTACTTGACTGTCAAATATTTTCCTTACATGTGTTGGTCTTCTTCCATTGTTTGTGCTATGCCACACTGAGAAGATAAGTAAAATATCCAATGACATTTCCTAGCACAAGGTTTTTTTTTTTTTTCAGTCTTTACTATCATTTTTGTAGTTACTAATGTTATTATTAATTATTTATGTGGCAGGATCACAGTGTATGTGTATCTTTTTCTTGACAGAATCGGATTTTTTAAATAAATTTTATTCAAAGTTTTCTTGTTCTCCCTGTGTCTAGACAGCTTGTGTTTTGGGTCACAAAAAACATCAACTACAATACAGTCTTAAAAAATCCAAACAGAATTTTACACTTAACTGGTGACTTAACTTGCAAAACAGTACAGTTTGAATCACTCAGTTGTATTAATCTCACCATTCAATACCCAGAAATACTTGTATGAGTAGATTTCAAAGGTGATAAGAGTAATGAAATGTGATTAATGCGGTAGTTGGGCGTAATACAGCGGGAATGTTTTGTTGAGATACGAAACTACGTTTAGCAGAATCTGCTAGCTCTGTAAGCTTCCACTTCCTGTTCCACGATGGTAGACGAAGTAACCAAGGAGTTATAACAGAAGGAGATTACACGCGTGGGGGCGGAGCCCGTATTACGGTCTCTCATTGGTCGGAATGAATAGAACCCAGAGAACAATGGATGCCTATCTCTGTTACGCTTAATTGCTACTCTCGTTTAAATCTCGTTTGTTAGTATCTGTGCCTTCGTCTGTACATTTTTGAGGACAGAAACAGAAACGGAGTCCCAAGTTTCTAAAACANCCTTGAGACCGGAGGCCCCCCGTAGCTAGCTCCGCCCACCGTAACAGACATCGGACAATAGAAAGGCTTGCGTGTAATCTCCTTCTGTTATAACTCCTTGAAGTAACTAAGAAAACTTTGGGGCAGATTCCCCTGCTGAAGACTAAAGCAGGGCCAAGAGATGGTGATCTGTGGGCTCAGAGGTTAAAGGAAGAGTATCAGGCTCTGATTGCAGTAAGTCCGGCGAAATGCCAGTTAGACATGTAGATATATTCCCTAAAATATGGTAATGTTGAAAGGTGTGTGTGTGTGTGTGTGTGTGTGTGGGGGGGGGGGGGGGGGGCATTCTGGTTAAAATTTTAATTATTGACCCCTAATATTCTCTGATTAATTTTTTCCCAGTCATAGCTAAATATACGTATGCAGTCACATTGATCATTATCATTTTTTTTTAATATTTTCACTGACACCATAATAAATGACTTTAATGATAATTAATTTTAATTTAATCAGTATCTTAGTAGAGAAAGTGTTTGAGAGGATGTTTTCACTTCAGTATGTGCAAAAGAACAAAGAAGCTGACAACGACTGGTTCAGACTTGAGTCCAACAAAGAAGGAACGCGGTGGTTTGGCAAATGCTGGTATATTCACAATCTGCTCAAGTATGAGTTTGATGTAGAATTTGATGTAAGTATGAAAAAACATTCCAGCAAACAAAAAAAAATTTAACGTTATTAAAATGTTTTTTTTTTAATGTTATAAAAATGCTGTTTTTTTTTACAATTTTGTAATAACATGATTATGTGTGGTTTTAAAAATGTTTTAACAACAAATTTGAATAACATTTTAGAACATTTTTAAAACATAGTTATAATGTTTCAAGAAAAACATTATTAAAACATTATGATAATGTTTTGAGAAAAAAACATTTAAGGAAAATGTCATTAAAGTGTTACATTAATGTGGGACAAGGAATTTGCACTTGTTTTTATTCAGCTCCTATAAAATACATAATATACTTGTTGTATTGTGTCATGGGTCACTTTAAGTCAGAAAAGATAATTTAACCTACATTTCACCTGTAATTTCCTAATGCTGTTACCCTTGCTTCAGATTCCAGTGATGTACCCCACCACAGCACCAGAGATAGCTATTCCAGAGTTAGATGGGAAGACTGCAAAAATGTACAGGTAAAGTCTGCCCTGAGTCAAAGAGACTACTGGAAACTTGCCTCTCTTATAACCATGTCCTTGCCGTTTCTGAAAACGTGTGCATTTGTCAGCACATGCATCGTGTGTATGCATGCACTCGGGTAGGGTTAATTTGCTTTTGATTATATCTGAGTCTTTGATAGGCAAGAATTGTTATGTAAGATTGTGTTCTTATTATAATATTTGGGTTCCATCTTTCAGAGGAGGAAAAATCTGCCTAACAGACCATTTTAAGCCACTTTGGGCAAGAAATGTACCAAAATTTGGAATAGCACAGGCTTTTGCACTCGGGGTAAGAATACATATTCAGCTATACAGGTGCACATTTTTTTTCTTCAAGTTAAAAATGCTCTCTCTTGTAAAAATCTGAACTTTTTTTTGGGGGGGGGGGGAGATGACAGCTATGAAGTTAAATTATTTTGCCTGTCTTATGATGAAAAAATATGGAAAACAAATATTTGGTCAATTTGACTTGGTTATCTCTATTTCCATGAATGAAATGCTCTTCAGTCCTGTATATATGTAATATCCCCTACTTCTTTTATATTCTGGTTGGAGATAGATCAATAGACATAAATTTTATAATGATATATTTGGGATGATAGTTTTTGCTGACACAATTAGGCACTTTTTATTTTTACTTGTTTTAATTGAACCTTCTTTCTTTCAGCTTGGACCATGGCTAGCTGTGGAGATTCCAGATCTTATAGAGAAAGGACTTGTAGTACATAAGGACAAAGCAACCAGCTAGCAGGCATGACCACCCTGAAGCTGAAAGAACTAATTGTCATTTTCCTTTGTATTTAACATGGTCATTGGCATTGAAATGTGACTTGTCATTCAGTCAGTGACATTCGAATTATGGTCTCAAGTCTGTTGCGTTATGCCAAGTATCTACAAGGACAGAATGGCTTAGGATGTCTTTCTGTGATTTACAGGACTATATCTTAAAGCTTGCATGGAAAAAGTTGCTATTTATTCGGTCTTGATGCAGGAACTAACTATGCTGTGCATTTGTCAGCTTGTGCTGGTTAATTTTGTTAGTGCAATTGAAATACCCATTACACCAGGCCCCAGTTCTTAACAAAAAAAAAACTTAAGTCATTTCCCTGGCTTACTAGGATTTTCATGAGAGTACTGTTACACTGCTCCTGATGGGATAAGATGTGACCATGTAATCTTGGGTAATTAAGTTATTAGCCAGGAAACCTGGAACCTGTCTTAAGCTTTTTTTTTTTTTTTTTTTTTTTTTTGTGAAACCTGGGCGAGGCTGAAGACATCTGCAATTCATGTTCATGTCAGGGTCACATTTCATGTACTGTATGCCATCAGTGGAATGCCTATTTCACACAGGATTAATAAATAACTTCATGCTGTTTGGCATGCTGCAAAAGGACTCAAATAATTGTCAAAAAAAGGGGGGGCTAAGTACTGAAACAGGCTGGCTTAATCCAAGTCTTCCTGATGTCACAAAGTTGGTGACAGTCAATGGCCTCCTTAAATTCCTTGTTTTGTACCATTTCTAATAAAATAATTCAGTCCCGAATGTCTGCTCAGTCATTTACATGGCTTACTCTGTGACAGAAAAAAAACTCAAAAATAAACATGTTCCTCAACATTTATTTTCCGTTGTGGCACCAACAGTTTTCCAAGGTTTTACAACTTGAGCACAAGACAGTTCCATGCATAAAGTCAGCCAGGGATAAGAAAAGAGAAATAAAAAGGTCAGAAAAATGTATATCAATATCCTATAAAACTTCTGGAGTCTTTTTGTCTGCTTATTATTAGAGAAATGTCAAAAAAGTATGCATGTATACAACTGCACTTTAACTTGGGGGTTTCAGATCATAAGTGGCACAAGTAATAAAATTTGTGGAATATCTTTCAAGATTTAAAAAAGGTTGACTGAAAAAGATATCTGCTCCATTTTTATTTTCAGCTAGGATTGAAAAACTCAAAGGGCTGATACGTAAGACAACAGTGTAACTTCGAAGAAGCTTTGGTTATTTATAAAACACTATTAATTTAATGGTTTACAAGGGAAAAGCACATACCAGTAACAGTATATCTTCCTCTTAATTTTGTGTATGACTTAAACATTTCAATGAAAAATTTTACAGTCCATTAAATTATACTTCAGCAATAAGCAATTTAAAAAAAAAAGTGCAAAAGAAGGATGATACTGATAACAAAAATTACACTTTCAAGATCACTTCAAATGTTGCAGTTAAAATTGCTCACATGTAAGTTACAATTTATTCTATTACAAGCTTACAGGAAAGGTTGCTTTACACAGCTAAGCCAGATTTTATTAAAAAAAAAAAAAATTGCTGGTGTGGATTTTTCCAAGCTTCAGACACCTCTAAACAGTGACATAAAAAGTTTTCTTTTTTCAAAGACAATGACACAGACTTCATAAACAACAAAATGACAATATTTCATTTTTGGCCAAAATTTAAGGAATGAAAATGACTACGTGGAATTGAGTTTTCTATTTGGCATCTTAGGAACATCACATCACAGTCTAGGCTTCCATTAAGTTAAAATTCCATTAATAAATTTTGAGATTCCTATTCTATGATGATAATTAATACAGCTGCATCTTGGAAGTACAGTACAGAGAATTATTTGCTCTCATCCCTAGATGGCCCCATCTGCCAAGATGAAACCCATCCTAGTGTTTGCGGTGATGCTTTCTCTTGTGGTGGTGGTTATTGCGCTCATGTGCTTGCTTCGTGGGAGCAGGTGTGGTCTGAAATTGGTAAAATTCAAATACAAAACGTAAGTCCTTACAAGAAAAATCCACAAATCATGTGTGGAGAAATTGTGGAACAATTTGTGGAATACCATTTTTTATCAAATTTTGTACAATTGGTCACAAAATTTGTTTGCACAAAAAATACACAAAAGATAACAAATGCTGTAAGAAAAACCAAATATATTTTAATTTATGAAACTAAAATTACAATAAATTTATTTCACACGACAATAATACCCCCTTCCTTCATACAAGGAAAAATATCTTGGACAAGATCAGCTATAAGTAAAACTCCCCACTCCCCATGATGGATTCTACCCATACACAAGCTAGTCCCCTGTTCTCCACATCTATTCTGGAGTATCCCACCTGTTCCTGGGTGTTCACGTTAGCCACAAACTCCTCCACATCCTCAGGGTGGGAATCACGCCCAAGGTGTGCGTCTGGGACTGGCCCGAAGTCATCCTCGTCAGACACTGCGTCCAGGTGACGGTTGATTTCCTCCTCCAGTCTGGACAGATCCACGTCATCCGTGGCCTGGAAACCTTCCAATATGGCCTTCCTCTCCTCAGCAGATGGCAACTGGTCACTATGGTGATCATCTGGAAGGTTAATAGGTTATGGCCATTACTCACCAATTTCTCATGCCTTATTAATTCCAATATTTTATCATTTTCAACCAGGTTTCTCATTTTTAGTAAATTAAAAGTATATATTAAGGTATTTACCACCAATATTTAACTGACTGACTGCATATGCTTGTTTGTACACTATTCCAAGTTAACAAGGACGTGTTTAACAAAAAAAGTTTGCATATATAACTCACAGCTGCCTGCTATCTTCTTGAGATCTGTCTTACAACTGGAGGCAGTGCACACCCAGTTCCCACAGGCACAGACACTGAAATAAGGACATAGGAATTAGGTGATACGCTATCTCACTATATGAGACTTTAAAGGGATAATATAACTCTTCGTTATGGCCAAAAAATTAATTTTCCTGGAGTAAACAACAATTTTCCCAAACTTACCAATGGTTAATGAATCCATTTTTACATTCAAAGTTAGTCCCTGATTTTTTTCTAAAAAGTTTGGTTTTTTGTTAAAATCTCTTAAGAGATTATAACAGAGTGCAGCCATCAGTGGAAGTCACGTGATCTGAAGACAAGCTCAGATATCAGAATAATAGCTTTAACTGCTGTTTTTGTGGTAAAACAGAATATATTATATTTATATGAGTTGTTCACAATGTTTTTATTGTGAAATAAAGATATCATACAAAGAGTTATTATCCCTTTAATATAACAAATGTTGACTCGATATGACTTAAAGTGTTAAATTCACTGACAGTACCAGGATTTTTATTTTTCATTTTCTTTTTTATTTTTTTTATTTATTTATTTTTTTTATTATTATTATTATTTTTTTTTTTTTTTTTGGGGGGGGGGGGGGGGAAACAAGGGTTTAAAGTTTTACCTAGTTTCACTTGCCCCAGACTCCCCCTGGAACCATTATTGACATTTATAATTGGGGAAATGTGGTGTGTAAAAATTCATTTGTTATGTTAAGCATCTGCAGCTTACTTTTAAGAAACAAACAACAGTGTATGGATAGAAAATCAAATGCGGTTTCAAATATTCTAACTCCTTTCTTGCCAATTTAACCAAAAATAATCTCAAATTTCTGAAACGTTCAAAATCTTTTTAGGCTATTTGGATAAAACAAAAGGAACATTAGAGTAAAACTCAGTCCTTTACCATGTTTTACAAATCCATGCAATGCGACGATAACTTACCAAATGTTACAGTCAACATTTACTTCTGCACCATCAATGTACATTTTGTCTTCAAGGGAACATTCTATAGGAAGGAAATTGAAAAAAAAATTAATCATCAAGTTATTCAATCAATATACCTCCATGAAACAAAAAGATGCCTTTGATTAAAGTATAACATAAAACTGATGATTACTCATTCTCTGACACAGTTTAAAATATTTTCAAGATTCTTATTGCAAAATATGACTAAACTGAAAACTGATAAACTATTTGTCTTTTGCTACTCTTTACAATAAATATCAAATGCTGTTATTGCAAAAAAAAAAAAAAATCTGACCAACGATTGATATATGAACTTAGTCATATCTTTTAAAAGAATTACTATTTCATTTCATTATCAGGCACATAAGTTTTAGGACATACTTTTGGTAGGGGGGCTGTACACAGGATCCATACACTGGCGGAACTCCTCCAGATCCAACTGCCAGTCGGAATCCTCGTCTGACATGATGATCAGAGCATCAACGCACAAACCCCTAGAAATACAGAAACACAATCTGCGCTGAAGCCAACAACACACCCCTTTGTGTTTTCAAAATCATTGTGTTTTCAATTTCTCATTTGCTTCAATCTGAAATAAAGGGTTTTAGAAGTCTTCTCCAATGACTACAACAAATATTGCGATCATATTGAGCTAAACTTTTGAGCTAAACCCCCGACTCTGTTATAAGTGCACTCACACTTTATTAAATGATAATCTGTCTTCAAATGTGTTAAATACTGTTAGTTCTTCCCTTCTCCATCTCCACACCACTGCCCAGTTTCACAAAATAGTCTTCTTCTTTTTTAGCTAAAACATTTAGTTACAGCTAGTGTAGAAAGCTTTGAAAAGTCAACTAGCTGAGTTTGGTTATTAATTAAAGACTTATAAATTTTTGTGAAATGGGGGGGGGGGGGGAGGCTGTTGTTCTTAACATCTGGGAACCACCTTGCTCCTCACCTGATGATGTGTGCATGGCTTCCACCAGCAGCACCTTTGCCATGGTTACGAACTGTATCGTTTCTCTCCACACATTCAAGGAATTCAACGGCACTCAGCTTGTTGTTTCGGTTTTTATCACATGCATGAAAATTCTCAATGAGGACCTCTGTGTAGTTCTTGCCTAAAATGGAATATTTTAGCTCTATTTATTTCCAAAATGTCAAATAGAGAAAATGGAAGCAGTATCTTTCAGCAACTCATTTAATAATTGGAGATAATTCTATAAGAATAAATTTGAAGAAGTATATTTAAGGAAAAATTAAAGCTTTGAATATAATTTTACTTTACAGTTAATATATTAGTTTTCCCTTTTAAATGTGAATTGAAAAAGTACGTATTTTATTCAAAACAAGAAATAGACACCCAAACATATTTAGACCTTTAATGTTTGAATCCATTTTTCTAGCAGCTTTTGTTTGTATTTGCTCATCTCCTCTCTTTAGAAAAAACTGGATTATTTACTTCCCTGATTGACCTTGGGCATAGCTGCTTAAAATAACAACTTCTAAAAAATTTAACCAATTATTTATTTATTTATTTTTAATAAGTATGTGACTTAATTACCTTTGTAGAACCACCCTTCATCTTCCACTTTAGTTTTAAACCAGTCAATAAGCAGCTGTCTCAGGGAGTCTCTCTCTAACTGGTAACAAACCAGTGGCTTTTCTTCAAGAGAACTCTCATCTTTCTCAGTGGCAGCTTCTTCTTTTACTTTTGCTTGAAAAAACATTAAAAAAACATTAACTAACATTGACTAATACATAACTGTGCATCAGCAGAGGGAACAAAGCCATAAATGATGTATAAATTGCAATCTGACTATTATGTGACTTAAGTGAGATAGACAGAAGTCTCACCTCTTGGGAAAAAAAATCAAGCATGATTTCATGAGATTTTGGAATTTCAGAGATAATGGAAGGCTACCTAGTATTTACAGTACGTGTGTCAATGACTGAAAACTGAATACAGAATTTATCCACATTTGTTTTCAGGCCTACTTGTTAGTTCAGCTGAATTACAATCTATTGAACAACAGCAAAAATTCACCCTGTTTTGTGTCAGTTTTATATTGTTTTCAAAGACAACAGGAGTTTCATCCTTATCGCTGAAATATTGACCCCGCCTCAAACATATCCTCACAAGTTTTCAAATATCCTATGACATTATGGGATGCCAAGGGCCTTATTTTAGGATGACTTCCAATGGACCATGTCAGGTTTAAGTTACTTAGACTTTGAACACCACCTGGTTTCTGAACTTACTTTTACACGCTCCATCATGGTTCTTGGATATTTTGACTCCTTGCACGCATGCAGCACGGTGCATTTCGCAATGGTTTTCATATGTGACGTCGTTTGTTCCACAGACGGGGTGATGGTGTGGTTCGCATGCTTTCTTACACACGCATGTTGGTGAGCCGTCATCAAGCACCGTGCATTCCCGTCCAGCACCGCAGAAAACTGTGGGGCAGACGTTCTTTATTTTTTCACTGTCATCTGCTAAAAATGAAAATGAAAACATAAATTAATATTAAAAGATTAAATAAGAAATGTTAACTGATGGCACATGATAATTCACTGCAAAGAGAACATACAGCTTAGTGGCCATCTTACTACTAAATTAGTAAAATTTACATCTTATACAGCTCAACTTGGGAAAAATTATTAAACAGTAATTTTTTTTTATAATTATTGTACAGCTTGGATAATGACTTTACAAATGATTAATAAATGCTATTCAAACTGAAAGCAAGAGAGAGAGAGAGAGAGAGTTGAAAAGCTGAAGTCCAAAAGACTCCAGTGTACATACACATGTTCTATATCTCAGCACATTACTAACAGGAAAAGCTAATGTTTTTCTATTTCTGTCTTGAGGCACTTTGTATTTTACCTGAGCCCAGATAGTGTTTACCACTGTTATATAATGAACCAATGCCAGAATCATGAATAGGAGTTAGAGTCATTTAACTGTTTACTTAAAACATCAGTAAAAAGTAAGCGCAACAGAGATGAGTGAAGTTGTTTAATACAATAACATGTCTTTTCAAAATGAATGTTAAAACATTTATCATTATGGATAAAAGCCTAGCTGTCTGCATCAAAGTCACAAATCACACTATCTGCTCAATTCCTTGACGTAAGAGTTGCAGAAATCTATTTTCTGCTCTATCATTTATTTCTTTATTCATTTCATCAAAATGCTGATAAAATGATGAAATCAAATGATACAGCCAAATTACCCAGCTAAGCAGAAATTTCATAAAGTAAAATGTTAGCCCTAGCCTATAGTTGTTTAATTGTCAGTCTTGCCTGGATGTTTTTTCTGTTGCCAGAATGACTCACCACAGATGGGCTATTGATTGGCTCAATTTCTAAACAGCCATTTCTCATCTGCTTCAAATGAACAGCCAGGCTATGTAACATTATACCACCGTCATTGTAACCTATTGTCATTATTAATCACGGGGAGAATTATTGGGAAATTTGATTCAAGCTTACATCATTCATCAATGTGGTTATTGATTCTATCTTCTGAGGAATAATAAACCCATATTTCAGTCTACTTTTATGATTTAATGGAAAATATCTTTGAAGTCCAGATACAACCACATGCTGCCATTTTGCTTTTCATGTGTGGCAAAAAAAATAAAGCTATTTTATTCCCTGAAATTTCTGTGATAGACTGATTTGCAACATAACTTGGCTGTGCANATTCAGGGATATACCATGCATAGGCCATGCATTGTTACTCATATGCATAAATGCTTTCAGACTTTGTTGAAGTTTGACTGAGGGCCCATATCACCATTATCTCTAATGCCATTATCAAATGAAACAGAGGTTTTATTTCATTTTGTTAAACATTCTCAGTTGGCTCAAAACTGGAGTGTATAACAGTGCTGCCAAAACTGTTGTAATGAAATGCGTGACATACACTACAAGCACGTACAAAAATGCTACAGCGTATGCCCAACATATGTTTACTTCTCATGAAATTGTCCATTTTGTGGCACCAATAAATACAGAGGCCTGGACTTGTGATGCATACTGTCTCTGGATTTTAATGTTTTATAATTAGGTTTAAGTCTACCACCAGTGCTAGAAAAAAGTTCGACTGATGTGAACAGGTGTTAGTGTACCACTGGTGTCAGGACCAAGATAAATCTGATGTGAACAGGTCTAAGTCTACCACTGATGTCAAGACCAAGTGAAATCTGATGTGAACAGGTTTAAGTCTACCACTGATGTCAGGACCAAGTGAAATATGATGTGAAGAGGTTTAAGTCTACCACTTGTGCCAGGACCAAGTTAAATCTGATGTGAACAGGTATAAGTCTACCACTGGTGCCAGGATCAAGTTAAATCTGATGTGAACAGGTGTAAGTCTACCACTGCAGGAGGTGATTTAATGGACCCCATAACCTGAAATCTAATGTACCATGAACACATACGTTTGTGCCTGCCAAGATTCTATACTGCAACGATGGGCTTCTTAATGAACAAGAAGATGATGGAGTATGGAAAGAAATCAATGGAGCCAATTTATCTCTACTGAAAAAATGTTCCAAGAGACGGGGAGTCAGTTAATCCTAAAATGTTCCATTAGAAGAAACAGCCCTAAAAAGACAAACACTGTCCATATATATTCTGTATGACAGGTGCAATTAAACATAGAATACTTACACTGAGCAATTGGTTACGGTAATTATTCACAAACTTCAGGCACCCCAACCATTCCTATATTTTACTTTCAAGATTAACTTATCGATATATGCCTTTCACATATTTTTAAAAATACTTTTTAAATGATTTTTTTAATACTTTTTAAATACTAATATAACTTTCAAATAATCATTTTCTTTGACTGTGACAAATAGTTTCTGTTCAAATTTAGCGAAATATTACCCCAATTAACTTTTAAAAACTTTGTAAGATGGGACAAATCTATTGATATATGTATGTTTATATGTAATAATCCAGTTTACAACATTTTTCATGAGTCCTAATGAATTCTCATGGGCTCGTTTTTGTTTTTTCACAGATGCCTCACTCATGAAACTCCAGTAATTTTCATTTAAATTACTACTTGAACTAACATGGGAGAGGCCGGGATACATGTGAAAGCATCTTGGAGCAATTTAGAGAGGCAAAGCTGAGAAAGATTGCTTTATAAATGACAGTTCACAAATAGCTGAATCATAAGGATTAGAAGTTTAAACTTCTATGCTGTATAAATAAAAGAATCAATTAAAGCAAATAGAATACCAGGGGATAAATTCGGATAAACTTCACTCAAGTTCTTGTTCAAATACTCCCAAGAGACAGGCTTTACTTCTTTGAAAAAATAGAATAAATACAATATCGGCCATACATGAAGACTGACATCATTTTGAAGGAAATTTAATTGGAGTTAAATATTTAACACGGCAATGAGACAAACATTATTTTGATGTGATTGTCTAATTAATGTTGATCTTTTTTCCACATTGGTCCATAATTGTAAAAACCATTTAGCTGCACTGAAACAGGGGTTAAATGGGGCTTAATTGATTTTTGTCCTTTAATCCTCAGTTACCCCAACCCACCCATACCTCACATCTTCTTCTCAGCGCACGAGCCTGATGTGCACTCTTAGGCTCTATTCCCATAGATTTTAGATCGATCTATCCCTGCGGAGAGTCTCACTAGATTATTTTCAGATAATCCGACTTAAATGTCCATCCCGCCTACTACAAGCTGTAAAAGGGTAATTAACTTTCGTGTCCGCCCGGCTGACAGCTATTTAGCGTGAACCCCCAGGGAGTTAGGTCGATCTAAAGTAGGTCAATCTAATCTATGGAAATGGGTGTTAGGTTCAGTCTACTTAAAACTCTCTTCTTATGGTAATCAGCATACTAGTACCTGCTAAGTTTGGTCTCCTTCAGTATCAAAAACAAAACAGGGTGACTATTTGATGAATGTCAGATACATTACGTCAATTAAAAAAAAACTGTTTGTTTGCCGCTGTCAAATGCTAGAGTCATGCACAAAAACATTGCCTGCCAGTTTTCAACTAAAAATAGCTGGCTCAATCTCTTCCCATCATCTAAAGTTCAGTTGTCATAGCTACCTCAATTACAACACATTTGCAGAAGCTAGAATCAAGTAATACTGCATGATTAGATTACTTTAAAGCCATGTTAGAATGCACATGAACAGCAGTCTCTCTGACAGACTGAGTTTTGATTGGGAAATTCAATGATCACAGTTCATGTCTGATTTATTGCTTGTAGGACATCTTCCGATTAAACCCCTCTAATGAAATGATTGATGAAATTATGCCAGAGAACTATACTGAGGATAACATCTGTGTATTTGGTCCACTGAATTGACCAGCTGAGTATATCACCCCATTTCCATAGATTAGATCGACCTACTTTAGATCGACCTAACTCCCTGGGGGTTCACGCTAAATAGCTGTCAGCCGGGCGGACACGAAAGTTAATTACCTCCTTACAGCTTGTAGTAGGCGGGACGGACATTTAAGTCGGATTATCTGAAAGTAATCTAGTGAGACTCCCCGCGGGGATAAATGGATCTAAAATCTATGGGAATAGAGCCTATGGGTGTATTCCCGGAGATTTAGATCGATCCAGAGATTAAGATTTAGATCGACCTAAATCCCTGGGGGTTCACGCTAAATTGCAGTCAGCAGAGCATGCACCATAGTTAATTACCCCCTTACAGCTTTTAGTAAGCGGGGTAGACGCTTAAGTCAGCTAAGCTGACAGTAATCTGATGAGACTCCCCACAGGGATAGATCGATTTAAAATCTATGGTTTTGGGGTCTATGGTAATCCCGCACGAAAACGAAGTAGATACTCCGGCGCAGTAGACTACTGCAATTATACTGCAAACATGCTTCAAATCTGCTTCGATGTGGGAGCTAATTAGCATATTTGAAACATGCTTCCATCATGCTGCTAATCTACTGCATTAATGCTCCTCCTCTGTACAACCCTATGTAAATTTTGAAGTAGAATTGCAGTAGGCTATACTGCATTTCTGCTGCAAATATGCTCCACACCACTACTGCGTTAATGCTTCTTTGCTACTTCGATACTACTGCATTTTTGTGCGGGAATGTCTGTATGTTTGTATATCTTTTTCTAAATAAGAAAGATATGTCTTGATCAGTAGTCAGTTAGAGACACTAGGAGTTCAAACACATTATTTCACGCAGAGTCCACAGTATGAGGTAAAGGAATCAACTTCTAACTGATTGCCATGAACATTCAAATAAAGGTAATTAAGTAACAAGTCCTAATGGCAGTTTATTGGTGGGCAGGACATTGGGAAGGGGGGGGGGTCGGGGGGGGTACAGCTGAAGGCATCACTGAGCCACTTTTTACCCCTCACAGTCTCTTACTACCAATGATGAACAGACACTGTGGTTTACTGATAGTTATAAGTTGGGAAAACTTAAAATATGTTAGTACAGGGGTGGATGGAAGCCGTCTTCTCGTTCTTTCAGAAGACGGTCAAAATTTCGGAATTTTTCAAGTTAATATTGACCAGCAAATTTTTTTTTTTTTTTTTTTTTGTTCGAAGATGGTCAAAAATGGAAGATGAATCAACAAAGATGATTTGGAAGACTGTCAGCCCTGCATCGTTATTGTGAGATTGGGTGGTGGGTTGTGGGGGAAATTGTAAGAAAAAGGGGAAGCAACATATACAGTCAATCTGTAAAAATTCAGTGGAAGCAATGGTAATGGTCATAATTCTAGCTGTCTGGTAGTTAGAGATCCCCCAATGTGCAGTCCTTGAACTTACCATTTGTACTGGCTTCTGTTGAGGAAAAAGTTGTTCCCTGAAAGTAGAAGAACCAAATGATGAACAGTAGTAGCTTCAGATATTGTTTATATCCAATTTGTTTTTAATTTTTAATAATCTGCTTTCATTCTCTCATAACATTTTCATTTCATTAAAAATAATTAACATATTATACTTTTTCATCTAAAATATTTTTTGTGTTGTGTTTTGTACAAAATATATCACTTTTTAATTTTAAATATTTTATGTGTTGTGTATTATTAACAGTATATATATCATATCAAGATATCATCAAGTCATATCACATCTGACAACTCTTCCAGTGCAAATGTTAGCATGTTCTCAACAATGGGAAATTATTCTTCCTTAACATATGTGTATCAGATCAATATAATACAACTGGAGTAATGCAGTGTTTGAACATCAATATTTCTTTACATTAAATTCATCATTACCTCATAACATAAACAGACTTATCCCAATAAAAAAGATACCATGTCTAGTCCTTGATTTATGATTGGCAAGGGGAAAAACACCTCAAGTTCTTACACCTGGTTTGAATTTAGGCCAATTTTCACAGAGACCATAACACTCAGAATTAAGCCAGATCCACTCGATCCCTGCTGTTGTAGATAAAACTGTTTATAGAAATGTATCACCCCAGGAGGAAGTATACTTGATTGCAATTAACAGTCTGGGGACCATACTGCACAGCCTTGATAAATTAAAACCCATCCACCAACTGACTCAGGCTGTATATGCTTAATTAGCTTGCTGAATTATTTTGGAGATCACAGGAAAACTTCAACTTAGGTAAGTTTCGTTCAATTTATCAATTATCTTGGGGATCAAGAAGCATGCTGAAAATGATTCGTACCATCTTCTTCCTCTGGAGTGTCTGGCACATTGTGCTGGCTGTTGCAAAGATCTATTAGATGCTGACAGCCATTATGTCAAAAACCTAGCTTTGTTTATAAAGCTGGATCAAATATTTTAGTTTTGCTGGGTTTAAAAAAAGCATTGTAGTTGTAATGAAATTTAAGGAGACATGCCTATTAAGAGGCCAAGTATTTTTTTTTTTAGGTAAGCGCCATTTCATTGCACTCAGCTAGTTTCAGAATCCATGAAATGCTACTCTTCACAGCCTACAGGTGTATGTTAGCCATTTTTTATTTGCAAACTGGGAATTGCATTTGTTCTACGACTGAACTTAATCTGGTACATTATATTCTAAAGGACTATATGGAGGGTTCGCATGGATTTTACTTAAACTATTTTTTTTAAATGGCTTCAGGTATCATATCATTTCAATGCATTAACCAACACCCCTGTAATGCAAATGATATTTCTAAGGCTCTCAGAGATGAGCTGTTCCAACTTGGTTGTCACGAACGGAGTTTAAGGGCGCATTCCCATAGATTTTAGATTGATCTATCCCCGTGGGGAGTCTCATTAGATTACTGTCAGATAATCTGGCTTAAATGTCCGTCCAGTCTACTACAAGCTGTAAGGAGGTAATTAACTTTCGTACCCGCTTGGCTGACAGCTATTTAGCGTGAACCCCCAGGGAGTTGGGTCGATCTAGTTGGATCAATCTAATCTCTGGGAATGGGGTCTTAGACTATTTCCAGTTCTAGTTAATACCACTGTAAACACGACTTAACAAAATGTACTTTGCAGCAATGACTAGAGAAACACATAATGTGCTCCTGTGGTAAAATTTGTTTGACTAACAGTTCCCAGAAGTGATAGACCTACAGGCCTTGTAAATAAGTGTGTTCTAAATCAATATTTCTGGCTTCCTCATATATATTTGTCGAGACTTGTCTGTGATGAGTAACAATTACCTGCACTGCTTCAGTGATTAAAGTCACTCGTTTCCAGGACTTTTGTGTTTGATTTCTGCAAGTCATGCATTGCTTATATTCAAATATATTGAGTTTAAACCTAGGTGTGATAAATTTGTATTTTAAAATGAACTCTGTCTGGTAACTGTGAGGATAAAGTAGACCACTACATCGCATTTATAGATCACAACTGCTTGTGACTTTTTCGACACTTTTTTAAAAACAGAATATGATGTCAACTACAGCAAATAAAGAAATGCAATCTTTTTTTTCATTTTCAACAGAGCTTTTGAACTTATGTTAATTAATCTCCACATTCAAACATAACTGATTAATGACATAACCCAAAACAGCGTTTTGATACTTAGTAATATCTGAAAAAGCTTGGTCATGTCAGAAAGTATAGATTTCCCAGTTACTAGATAAAGTAAAATTTTGAAAATTTATGAAATACTGGAATTGCTGAAAATCATGTCTGAAAATTCAGAGGAGTTACCATAAAAAATGGCAGGAACATATCATTTCAGCCAATTTAGAGTCTGATAACTACACACAGTTGTGCAAACAAACCTTTTGTTCTTCCCCCACAGGGCTTTTGTTTTGAAATACCACTGGAAGGAAGAATGATGAAAGAAAGGCCTAAATGTCTAAACAAAAACAACTTACACTTTGTTCTTAAACTTTGTTATACATTTCTTGTTTGTGAAACTGCATGAGCACTATTCTTGTTCAAATTTGTGTACATGTACAATGTTTCTGGTTTTTGGTTAGTATTTTTGTTAATTTCATTTACTTTTTATTTTACTTATTCTTTTTTATGTGTAGTTGTACTGTCAGTGAAAAATCTTACAGATATTTTATCCATATATATGCTTCGATCAATATTACTTTTAAATATTTTTAAAATATTTCTTGTTGTCATTTGTTGCAGTTTCTCACTACTAAATTTAACATTACCTGTTGTTATTGATAGAATTTTCCAATCTTGCGATTAAATTAATTTTTTTCAGTGACAAATTTTTTTAGGGTTGGGGGGGGGGGATTGGCATACCTGTGAATGTCCATTCAAAAGCCTAGTGTCACGTGTAACCAGTCTTCAGATGGACATCGTATGTCTGTATAACCAGTGTCCAGCATATCCAGTTTGTCTAGACTTCATGCATCACTGAGGACATATTTAACAGTAAAGTGGACAAATTGCTGTTTACATTAAAAAGTAAGCAAGATAGGGTGCTGACTATAGTTTTGTATTTGCTGCCTAAAAAAGATGGATGACTTTTTCTCCTCTAGCTATTTGTCATTCTGAACCAGTCAGTGATGTTACAAATTGCTTTTAAATACATCCACTCCCAAGTAGACAGTGTTACAGTTTATACAAACAGAAAGGATGGATAGGCAACTTATATATATATACTAGCCAATGGCTAAAATCTGAAATTTAAAAAAAAGTCAAGGCAAAAAAAGAGGCAATTCCCAGGGGGTAGCTTATTTGGTATCCATTTTAAACATACAGACAAAACAATTGATAACATTTTCTTCCGATGCGCAGCCCAATTACAACAACAGGGGTTGGGTGGAAGTGGGGTAGAGTACATGAAATTAATTAATTTTGAGGCATCATTATAAGCAAATCCTCTGCTGAGATGGTATTAATATCTAGTAAGGGAGTCTCCAGTAAGCCCAGTAAACTGAAGGTACACCTTTGGTAAATGGACTCTCTAGTTTACATTTCAACACACTTATCTCATTAGGAAAGAAACACTAAGGCAATTTGCTATGGAACCGCACCATCCATCTGGTTAAGGTCAGAAAGTGCAACCTGCATAGCATAGGCAGTTGAAAGCACAGAGGTTCTTCAGGGGTAGTATAGAGAATTCATCCCAAATAGTTTCAGATGCATGGGAAGTGGAATATATATATATATATATATATATATATATATATATATATGTATATATATATATATTTTTTTTTTTTTGGTTGTTGTTGTTGTTGTTGTTGTTGTTTTTCTTTTTTACTGGACCTCTTACACCCCCCTCTCCAAATCTGACCTCGTCCACTGCAAATGGGTGAAAAGTTGGGCATGTATTTCACAAGTCACTTGATTTTTGAGTTTATATTGCTTTTGTCTATTTATCAAAAAACACGCTAGTGAAGTTAGAACAACCTATAAATGCTCCATATTTTAGTAATTCCCACACATTCTGTCTAAACAAAAGCCTCATTTAAATGTGAATCATTTAAATGTGTCCATTTATCATCTAAAAACCCTTCATTTAAAATTGATAATGCCTTGAGAAAATTTTGTCAGGTTAACTGGCATAATGCCATCTTTTTGTTGTCCCTTCTATTTTTGCCTAATTACATACACTGTGAAGCACTGAAATGATTTATATTTACATCATGCAAAGTTCCTCTAAATTTAGACACAGAAGAGCTAGGTGTGCAATTCTCTTACTTCACACTATTTTGTAACCTATTCTAGTTGCTATTGGCACAGTACACAGACACCAAAGACATCAGTCTATCTTGAAATGTTATGTGGACTTATTTCATAATTCAGGAGTTTAATTTTCATTCCCACAAAAGGTAAGACTTTACATATATTTACTCGAAGGTTCAATTTACAATAAGTAACATAAGACAACTCCTTAAGTGAGGGGGTTAGTATTTGTTTGGTTATTTACACAATATTTATATTCCAAATAATGAAACAGAATACCATTCACTTTGTTGTAGTGATGTAGATATGGCATATCTACTACGTCAAACCACCCCGTGAGTCATGGGGCTATTAGCCACTCTGTCACTAGCCCAACATTCAAAATAATGCTGATCCATTGGAAAAGTCACACTGAAGGGATGTGACTTTCAGGGTATGTCATTTTGGCCAGAAAATGTGGCCTGCACGGAAGATGAAGATCATACTGGGGGTTATTGTGCCAAGTACCCACTTAAAAATCACGCCACCCAGATCAGACCACCGCGACTCTAATGATTACACCCATGAAATTTACACATGACAGATTAACAGGAATCTTAATATCACCTTGCCTGTCTGACATGCTAATCTGGATCAAAATATTTGCTTTTTAATGAAAATAACTTTCTCATCAAAAGATGATAATGTTTAGGGGTAGGGGAGTATTTTATGCTTCTGAATATTGTTTTCACTAAACCAAGGTGAGGGTTATTACCCCATATATATGTTTGAAATAAAAATAAATATTATGGTTCTTTGGATCTTTTGATTTTTGCACACCTATATCTCTCTGGCTGTATTCCCAGAGCTTTTAGATCGATCTATCCCCGCGGGGAGTCTCACTAGATTACTGTCAGATAATCCGGCTTAAATGTCCGTCCTGCCTACTACAAGCTATAAGGGGGTAAATAACTTTCGTGTCCGCCCGGCTGACAGCTATGTAGCATGAACCCCCAGGGAGTTAGGTCGATCTAAAGTAGATCGATCTAATCTCTGGAAATGGGGTCTCTCTCTCTCTCTCTCTCTCACACACACATACACACACACACATCTACTTATCCCTAATCTAACTCTGACCACTAGTCTCATGACACGTGAGGCACCATAACAAATGACCTGAACTGAGCCAGACTGGGCAGTGTCCAGCTTCCTCTCCCCACCCAGTCACCTATTTACCTAACACATTCCCAACTTCAAAAGTTCTGACCCCTATTTCAACTCATTTACACAAACTTAGGGGCATGCAAAACACATTCTGCCCGACTGTGATTGATATTAATTCAGCATGCAATAGCCGGTGTTGTTGGGAATTTAGCTTTGTTTTTCATGCAATAGTTGATTAACTTAACCCACCTCAAATTTTCAGACCAGTATGCTGCTGGGCATTTGGATGTGCACATAAAATTATTAAAATTGACAAGTCTTTAGAAAGTGAAATAAAGTTTTCTTATGCATTTTAGAATAGATGTATGACAACATCCAAGTCAAAATTAGGGAGTGGAATGTCAAAAGGTAAATTAAAGGGGAGCATCACTTTATGAGGCCTTAAATGAATAAAGTGATAATTTCTCGTCACTTGCAGACATTTTCTGCCTAAACAAAAGAAGCGAGGGATTCGTTGATACCAGAGTAGATCTAAACTCACAGCAGAGCATACTGTACACCAGTGACATATCTGATGTACATGTGATACACAAATAATTACGAATAGTAGGCAGAGATCTACACTTGAACTGTCAGCAATTCTTGGCTGATAACCCCCCCACTTCTTTCATTAGCCCCGAAGCGCTCAAAATATTCAGACAATAACTGCATCAATTGAAATGACTAAAAATTATCATTTTATGTTTTTTTTCTTTTTTTGTCCCAGGAAGAGATGAGATATCCTCCTTTAAAGATAAAAGGTAACAAAAATGAATGAGACAAAAATGAAAACAAATTATACCCCACGTGGCTGTTTACTACGCACAACAATAGAGTAATAAATGACTTCCTTCTAAGATCTGGTCATAGACAACCACAAGAATTTGACTTATGTCTCTAAGTGCAGTAGAAATCTCTGTTCACTCAAGTTCCTGTTTAGACCAATTTTTACTCTGACTTACACCCCATTTCCATAGATTAGATCGACCTACTTTAGATCGACCTAACTCCCTGGGGGTTCACGCTAAATAGCTGTCAGCCGGGCGGACACGAAAGTTAATTACCCTCTTATTGCTTGTAGCTGGCGGGACGGACATTTAAGTCGGATTATCTGAAAGTAATCTAGTGAGACTCCCCGCGTGGATAGATCAATCTAAAATCTATGGGAATAGAGCCTTAAACCCTGTTCCCATACCTAGATCCATCTAGCAGGATCGACCCATCTGCGAGGGGTTTCTCGCTTAATTGCAATCAGCATAAGTGGCTCTGATGTCTGGCACACCTAATAAGCTGAATGTAATTTAGCAAGAATCCCCTCGGAGATGGGTCAATCCTGCTAGATCGATCTAGGTATATGAATGAGGTCATAGTCGTTATAGTAATAGTATAGTATAGTTATTACTCCAAACAGTCAATCCCATCTTTATGTGGAATACAAAAGTAGTGAATGATATAATGCTGCCTAGATACCTGTTAGACTATATATAAACTACCAGTGCCATTTGGACCAATTAAGACAGGTAATCTTTTGCCTAGTGTGAACAGGCACAAAAGGCAAAACCAAGAAATATCAACTTTAGTCCATGACTACCTTGGGCTTGAAATTAGACGTACTCTTTTCCATCATGAAAAATTACACCCCATTTCCATAGATTTTTAGATTGATCTATCCCTGTGGGGAGTCTCACTAGATTACTGTCAGCTTGGCCGGCTTAAGCGTCTGTCCCGCCTACTAAACGCTGTAAGGGGGTAATTAACTATGGTGCCCACTCGGCTGACTGCAATTTAGCGTGAACCCCCAGGGAGTTAGGTCGATCTAAATCTTAATCTTTAGATAGATCTAAATCTCTGGGAAAGCACCCTTAGTCTAATTTTCAGTCTAAATTAGGTCTCATGTGAACACGCCAAAATACTGATACACTGTACACAGTATCCTCAGTAATGCATGTTTTCAATATATACATGTTGTTCACATTGTATAAGCATGCAGACTGATAAGTTAAATGTGTCTTGTTTTTCTATGTTGTTTTCACACAGCTAGCTCAAATATATAACCAAACACAGATCCATGCAGAGTTGATGGTATTCATAATATTGGACAAAGACTGAAACTTTTTTATGCAAAGAGAGAATAAAGAAACAGATATAGATGAATGGAAGTGCAGAAATGGAGATATTAACATTCAAATAACAGCAATGCCGTTAGAATGTTTTCATTTTTTTTTTTTTCAAAATCAAAATCAACTCATCTTCCACTCTTAATTCAAAAAGCTATTTCTTCAGTTTTATTTTTATAATAAAATCAAAATCAAATCACCATTCATATTTAACCAATATAACACTTAAAGAGGCAAGTCGAAACCCATTTCAAAAAGAAAAATAACAATTATCTGTAGATACAGGTAATTAAATAAGACACTCCTTTTGTCCTTTTGTGGAGCAACCTTAGACTACCTTTTCAACGGACGTCTTTCTTTACTTTAAAAGAATTAGGACGGGTTTTAAAAGCCTAGATTTAACCAAAACTACAAAAATACAGGCTAGCCATAGCACATTAAAAACTGAGTAACATTAGAGGGGCGTGGGTATTACGTAACGCTTACTCGCACACGCCGTCCCGTAGTAAAACGTAAACATTGAGAGCAGCGACAACATGTACAGAATCCCTTATCATCTTTTCCAAATATAAAAAAGAGATCAAGTCCATCTTTAACCAATCAGTCAGGATTGTCCGACCTCCCTCGACAAATATGCCTATCATAAAAACACGTGAATTGATCTAATGTTACGTGGGATACGTACCAAGGCAGAGGTTTGCGCTGATGCCAGCAAACCCAAAGTCAGCAGTAGCACGGCGGTTCGGAAACCCTGAAAATTAACCAGTTTGTCATTGATGAAATCAAAAATAAATCTCGGAAGTCCATTGTTCACCATAAACGTATACAATGACATTCAAAAATCCAATCAAATGTGTGGAGATTGTAAGAAAATAGCCAATATCTCACCATTGTTGATGATGGCCCGTCTTCGCCTCTCTGCCGTCTTAGAAGAAGTAATGTTACGGCTCTTCCGACGGTCGTTAGTACTCCCCCCGGAATGACGGGATAAAACTGCGTTGAATTTTCGAAGATAGCCTGGAGCGTTGGTGATAAGTTTGGATTCTCGGAAGAAAATCAATAACAAAAAAAAATCAACCTAGGATTATTTGCCTGCGAGGATATATTTATTGCGTACCAAAACTTTTTCTTGGGTGTTTACTAAAAAAATGAATTAATAAATCAACAAGGTCGAAGGCGGTAACTAATACTAGCATTGCACGCAGCATCCCTATAAGTCGGGGTCACTATCTATTCCCTGTAATCTTGTTTTAAAGCCACTATAAACTTCCTTAAATTTTAATCTTTTCTTGGTTTGCTAGAAAGAAAATTAAAATATAGCCACTGGTCTTACAAATGAAAATATATAAAAACAGGGAGTGGCCGATTTATATTCGAACACCACAGATATCCATAAACAGTTTCACAATTTCTGTCAGTGGTCGTGCTAGAATTTTAAAGCTATTTTTGTCTATTCCGAAGGTATTTGTTTGGAGCTAGGAATCAACATAACGTTATGCTGAATCCTAGTGTGGGTCAAGCTTTTTTTCGCCTGGGTTAAAAAAACGCAAATTAATTAATACGTTCGGAATTTCAGATCGACCTGCTGCAGGTGTTATAAACTGAATGTGAAGCTAGTGAAAAGATCGTTTCTGAGAATGCATAGTTTATTAAACTTTAAAAAGTTAGAAGAACGTTTAATAGAACATGAGTATAAAATGTCAGAAAATAAGACGCTGCTTAAAAATAAGATTAAAAGCAATCTCTCGCTCAATATGAATGTTAAAAAGGTAGCAATTTAATACAGAAATGTGAAACCTTCAAGGACCATGACATGTCAAATGATTGTCGTATCATAGACACAACATCCACTGTCTTACTCGTCTTTCCTTCTGCAAAACGCTTGTTTATCGATAGACTGCTGTTTTCTCTTAAAGTATTCTTGACTTATTTTCAAACGATTCAAATTTCATAAAATAACCATCGTAAATTTTAAATTTTCTTTATTTTCTTACTTTGTTGTCGTCTGTCACCCTCAATTTAAGACCTGTATGGAAAAAGAAAAGTACAAAGAAAATGTAAAGGACAAATACTTCAAGGTCTGCCGCCCATGTCACGTAAGTCACGTACGTCACCGTGCTCACATTTGATCTCGTACATGTGATGTAGATTGTTATGGCTGGCTTGATACTTCGTCTCTATTGTTGAATGTTCCATGCGGGGGACAGTCTGGACCAAACAGGTATTTGTCTGTTGTTATTATTTTTTCTGCACCTTACCCCACAATTGCCATTCGAACCTGGAATCTAAGATTGTCCGCATTGCAAATTCGTATGAGTAATTCATCCATTTCTCTCTCTCTCTCTCTCTCTCTCTCTCTCTCTCTCTCTCTCTCTCT
>NW_019775813.1:366610-378204 GCF_001039355.2 Lingula anatina
TCTCTCTCTCTCTCTCTCTCTCTCTCTCTCTCTCTCTCTCTCTCTCTGCTTACTAATCACTTACAATGTCCCAAAAATGAGAATTAAACTTCTTGTGCTGTCAAGTCAAGCGAGTGCACTGACAGGAGTCTCTCAGTATAGAAAGTAAAGATATTGAGTGGTAAAAGTTAGGGATCAGATAAACTCTCGCTTCCTTTTCTATGTTGCCAACTTTATCACTCTTTTATCATTACCCCCCGCACATGATTGCCCCCCCCCCCCTTCCCAATCTCTTGTACTTACGTCGACTACGTATTCATGCCTGCCCATCTCATTTTACACGTTAAAACGTAGTTGATCAGGAACAGTTCAACGCACAATTAAACTAAAGACCAGGTTTAGCCATCGAAATTTGAGTTTAACCATTGAGATTTAGTGTAAGCAAAAGTAAACGACAGGGTCTTTTCTCAGCAAGAACCCCTATCTAATAATACCATAAACAATCTGTTCAATGGAATCAATAGAAGGTCGTTATTGTTGCTCTGACCTTGTATTACTTAAGACCAGTAGTGGATGTGTGTAGTAACATACTATACAGGTAGTGTATAAAGCTGAACGGAGGTTGGCGGTTAAGGGGGGTGCAGTACCGTGATGTCTGTCGTCTCGACCTTAACTTCCGCATTGGACCGTATTTTAAGGTGCGTCAGAGGTGTCAAATGCACGTCAATGCAGGTGTGCGTTGGCACTAAGTAAACAGGTAAGGGATCTTACATAAGATCTGGAATATGCATGTGGTGCGTATGTGTACCAAAGCATTGGCCAAAAGGTATGACGATGGCGTAATGTACGCTCAGGTTTTTTAAGATGTTGTGATTGGATATGTCGCAAAGAGCTTCCACAATGTGTGTGTGTGTGTATGTGTGTGTGTGTATGTGTGTGTATATGTGTATGTGTTTGTGTGTGCTTGGGGGAAAGGGGGTAGCCATGGTGTCAGTAAAGGCTGGTAATAAACGCACTCTGTGTTGTCACAGCGACTCCTTGGTCCTTGGTCAAGATTTAACTCTTGATAAAACAAGTATAATTTATACCATAACGTTCATAATAGTTTGTACTGGTCGAGAATAATGTTATCTTGGTATAATTGTCGGGCCATACCTCTCCCCCGCCTGTTTTGCATCTTCACCCCCACTTATGCCCCCGACTTATGCTCTGTGCCTGAACGCACGCTTGCAAGATCGACCTTGGGCGAATAATTTCGTCCAAGGATCGACCAAGCAGAACACGGTCACAGGTGCGCGTCATCACAGTGATGCGTCATCGTTTCACATTCCGGACGGTTTTCTTGAGGATAGCAAACTTATCTTGCAAATCCGGTTAGCATTGGCAGCAGTGTAATAAATTATATAGTGAAATAAAGTAAGTCTGTGAAATGAAAATGTCGACGAGCTATTTAAAGGGGGATGGGAGGAGGGAGAAGAAGAATTGAGTAGGGGGTTGTGCGACTTGGATATCAAAACTGATAACGACGGAGAGGGGTGGTATTGCAGGAAGAGGGGGAGTCCTTTGACCTTAAACCTCCTCCCTCACAGGTAAAGCAGGCGCATCCATAGGTTCCTACCCGTTCTTCGTCTACAGGAAAAGAAGAAGTTTGTTTCACTTAAAGGGATAATAACTCTTCGTTTTGGCCAAAAAATGAATGTTCCTGGAGTAAACAACAATTTTCCCATACTTACCAATGGTTAATGAATCCATTTTTACATTCAAAGTTAGTCCCTGGTTTTTTTTCTAAAAAGTTTGGTTTTTTGTTATAATCTCTTAAGAGATTATAACAGAGTATAGCCATCAATGGAGGTCACATGGTCTAAAGATAAGCTCAGATATCAGAATAATAGCTATAACTGCCGTTTTTGTGGTACATCAGAATATGTTATATTTCTATGAGTTGTTCACAATGTTTTTATTGTGAAATATAGATTTCATACGAAGAGTTATTATCCCTTTAATGTACAGCTAAACAGCAGAATAAAAACATAATCTAATATCTTATTTCTCAACAAATTGCAGTAAGCCTAGCGGAAAGAAATGATACATATAGTTTTAATGATGCCCCACAAATATAATTTTCATGACATTAGAAAGTCCATAACACAGGTGAAAAGATATCTTTTACAAAGCGAAAGGTATACACCATCCTAGCTGCCTGCCCTTGCGACATCTCTGCATTTCTCATTGTACAACGTCCATGCAACACTGGAGAAATAGCATTCAAATTGTTTCTGTGTGTATCAGGCGTCGTGTGAATATTATTTTCTTTCTTCTCTTTTTTTAGTCTGCAAACAAACCAGTGATTGAATTATTCCTGCCGCTAAAAAATCGTCACCACAAAGTCATACACCCCATTTCCATAGATTTTTAGATCGATCTATCCCTGTGGGGAGTCTCACTAGATTACTGTCAGCTTGGCCGGCTTAGGCGTCTGTCCCGCCTACTAAAAGCTATAAGGGGGTAATTAACTATGATGTCCGCTCGGCTGACTGCAATTTAGCGTGAACCCCCAGGGAGTTAGGTCGATCTAAATCTTAATCTTTAGATCGATCTAAATCTCTGGGAAAGCACTCATAAACTGGGAGTGACAAGGTGTGCCTGAAAGCCTAATGTCACTACTTGAATCTAAGAGGAGTTGGGCCTTTCTCGTATTACAATAATTTATCTATTCATTTTTCTACACACGTACTCGCCTTGCTTATAAAAGAAAAGGGTGAACTATATGTAAAACAGCAAGAGTTAAGAAATAATTCCCATGAACTGCCCCTATAAAGGTGTGGGCGATCATGACTTTCTACTGCTTTTTTTCTTTGGCTGTTTTCAATACGTTTGCACCAGCAAAACTTTTTTTTTCGTGTAGGGGTATATACGAATTCAATGATGGTAAAATCTAGGTACATTACAGAGAAACCGTGTTAAAATATTATTCATTTCGTAATGTTATTAGAAAAAAGGAAGCAGAAGAGCGTTTATTAATTTATTTATAGGATAGAATCTAGAAATCTTAGGTTTAACGCACAAAAACGTAAACTTTCTTTCACAATCTCATTTCTTGTAGATTTAAAACAAGTAGTTAGACTTTGATTCTGTTACAAACCATATCTTGAAACCACAAGGTAATAAGAGGGATAAACAAGGTTTTAAAATTCTACCTAGTCCTATCATGCTATATCAGTAGATAACACAGACTGGCCTACCTGTTTGATTACATTTTTATCTGTTTATGATGTCTCTACACTTTAATAAATGACATGTTTTTTTTCCTCTGAATTATCGCAAGTCATAAAGTCAAGTAGTCTTTTCAGTTCAGCACATTACGTCGATATTGCCTGTAACGAAACAATAATATCATGTTGATGTAAACGACAGATATTAATTAGTCACATATGTGAAAATAAAACAACCACTAAAACAATGCGGGCGTATTTTAAAACTAATTATAAATAAATGAGTTTTCATATTTTCAGATTTAACCAGACATGAAAAATGAACATGTACCCCGGATGTGAGAAACCGCAGCACGGGATAACATGGGCCAGCATAATACTTATCGCCATCAATTGCGTTAGTGGCGAAAACGGCACAATTTGCCCGCACTTCTGCATTTGTTCAACCAGCACATTCCAAAATGAGACGACTTGGACGTTAGATTGTTCTAGTCATGGCCTTGGGCCAAATATTCCACAATTTCCCATTCTGTCACTGAATGGATCTCTTACCGTCTTAAATCTAATGAATAACAGTATTGATACTCTATACGACAATGCATTTGGAAATCTAAGTTTTATCAGTACGCTCTACCTGTCCAATAACAATATCAGTATTATTTCAAACGGTGCGTTTAGCACAGTAAGGTTTTTGTCGCGGCTATATTTAGACGGAAATAGAATTAAGGTGTTTCCATACGTACCAATTAACAATCTTACACGACTGGAAGTCGTCAACTTGTCTCGAAATGAAATTCAAGGAGATAGTTTCAATACAGAAGATGATTTGTCGCATCTGACGGAGTTGGACCTCAGCAGCAACGCGCTCACAGAAATCTCACCTAACGCATTTTCAAGTTTCCCAAACCTGAGAGCTTTGAACCTTGCGGGAAATTCAATCTACAATATTTCTAACGAAGCTTTTAATGAAGCTTTACACACATTGGACCTGGGTGGAAATTCTTTGACAGAGAGCAGAGATTTTGGGTTTTTATTAAATTTACGGAGCCTGACCAGTTTGAGACTAAGTAACAATAATCTAACAATGGTTCCGAAAATGTTAGGGAATTTGACTCAGCTTCAGTATCTAGATTTATCCTATGCTAATTTAGAATCTTTTACCGATAAAGATTGCAAAAGCCTGGTAGCTTTAAAGACGTTGGATTTATCACGCAATGGAATTAATGTTATAGACGAAAATACGTTTGGAACACAAGGTAACTTGGAGCATTTGTACCTTCAAAACAACAACATCAGAACTTTTAAAAAAGACGCTTTTCATGGGCTCAGGGATTCTCTCATATCTCTAGATATTTCCTATAACCAACTCCAACTTTTGGAGTACGAAGTATTTGCCTCTTTACAAAACCTACAGCAATTCAACTTCCATGGCAATTCTTTGATCTGTGATTGTCAGCTACTGTGGTTACGGGAGTTAAACACCACGAGTGTTCAAGTCTCTTTCTGTGCAAAACCAGCTGAATATCTCAACCACACTGTACTTCAATTCCCCAGTAGTAACTGTTCGGTGACATTCAGCAATACGACAATCAGCAGCAACTTGACAACGGGTAATTTCAGTGGTTTAAGCACGGTCAGTAGCAATCTTACAACCAAAGATATCGGGAATGACGTCACCACTGACGGGGTTGCAGAATTTTCCTCTGCAACTTCACACACTTCCACGGAACCAGCTGAATCAACGACAACATCAACAACAACGAGAGCTACTAGTGCATCAACGTTAACAACAACCAATTTATCCACGACAATCAATTTGCCAAGTTCAACCACACTTAGAACTACGGAATGGTCTGCTGCACCATCAGTATTAGGGTTGAGTTCCACCGTGGTCATCGCTGTCATTTCTCTTCTGGCGTTTTTCGTGCTCTTTATCTTGTTGTTCATTCTCTGTAAAAGAATACGCCACGGTGCACACGTAGGAACTGGTGACGACACCCCAAGACCCACCTCCCGTCAATCACTTGTTAAAGCCACGCCCATGACTGACAATCCACTAACCAGTAGGAAGAAACTAGTTTACAACAACGAATCATTTGAACATGATCGATCAGAAAGACTAGCCAGGACTAGGAAGAAATTTAGAGAGAGCATTAATTAATTATAAATGTTATAGATGTAGTTTTTGGAAGGGACTGAAAGACAACAATGACCAGAAATATTTGTCTGCACTAGGAAGTGATTTGGTAAGAAAATTGAGAGAAATGGAAATGGAGACGCTGCGCACAGGCCGATACTAGTCCTCTCAATGAAAACCAGTTCCAATCATTCCGTCCATAAAATAGCTATTTTAGTCATTTAGCATCCCTCCATTTTTTGTTTCGTTGTTATCATGTTTGTGATTTTTATTCACTGCACCAATTAAAAGCAATTTTTTTATTATAAACATTTTGCAATTTTCTTTCCAGCGTATGATAAGTATGCATTTCAGATATAAAACAAAAATTATAAACCTATATTAATGAAAAATTGTAATTACCCAATACTGTATTATCCACACATGAAAATAATGAATATAATTAGAAAAATCCATTGCAGTGTAAAATAATGAATATTTTCTTTTCCTTTTTTTGAAATGTTTTTCTGTTTTCACCCAGGACTTTGTAATATCAAGGTGGATGAAAGTGCACTTTACACATAAAATACTCAGTATTTGCATACTTTGTTTATTGACAATGCAAGTGTATCCCAGAATTCAGAAAATAAATAATGAAAAAAAATGGTGTTCATATCTTTTAATAAGGAGGGGTGCGCATATTTTATAGACAACATTGCTTAATTTTGGAGCCATGAACGATCCATGAATATTTTATCAAACGATAATCATCGTTTTTAAGATCTATATGGAGTAAATTTAGCAATAGTACACTTTCACCTTTGAATTATTACTTTTTTATGATATTATGTATAAAGTTTTACATAAAGATGATTCGGATTTAGAGTGAAACTTGCGATAAAAAAAGTGAACCACCACAAAAGCTCCAAAATCAGCAAATTCAATATCGTTTGTCAACTGGTGCCAAGTTCTGTCAGCTGATTAAGACAGTCCTCTGTGCAGGTGCGCCCATGATGGAATACTGCATATAACAAGGGACCAATCCCAGACCCCATCGTAACTATGAACAAGGAGTTATAACATCTGTTATAACTCCTAGGTCTAAGTGACATGATAAAAGACTGCATACAATAAGTGACCTGCCACAGCGCGTAGCAACGGACTTCCATCGGTTCAGTTTTTGCTGTCGACTCTCAGAACTGCCTGTAGTGCAATGTACACACTCTTAACTTTCAGACAAAATAAAAGAATCGTCAATATGCAGAGATTACCAGAAGCCAATGAGATGCCACGTACTAAAATTAAGTCTGATATCATCTATAACAGAACATGATGTCTCACTATAATATTTTTTTTTTCTACTCAGAAATGGGATGGCTTATTATCTTCGAGTCCTATTACTCCGCCACGGAGCAAAACCGCCGGATAAGTAAATCGTCAATACTTTTACTTTGCTCACATAGAGATTTCTGTGTTTGATTTTATGAGGAAAAGACAATGTTTTATTTTTAATTTGCATTGTTACTGGTTCATGTTTGTGATTATTACAATTGTTCTCAATTTCATGTTAATCACATTTTAATTTTTTTCAAAAAATTTTCAATAAAAAGAATTAAATTTTAAACTAGACAACAAGGCTGGCATATATAAAGTGACCAAACAGCAGAAAACATTGCAACGATATTTACAAACAAGACAACAACACTTTCCAATAGACAGACTTGCTAGTATAAATGCCAGACTAGATAAAAAGAGTGGCATTACATTAGATCCACACCTGGGAAATGCCAATTTTTAAAAAAAACTTATAAAAATTATAAAAAAATCACTTCAAAAATAATCGTATCAGACTGGTTTTCATGCTTGAACAGCACTTTTGTTTCACAAAATTGAGAATAAAATAGTTTTACTTTTATTGAATTTTGCAAGTACAAATTCCAGCAAAATGCATGGCAACCACAGACACAATGCCTGGCAAGTACAGAAATAGGTATTCAAGGAAGAGGGGTTGGAAGGAGGGGTCTGTGGGGATGCGAAGGGATGCAGTAGATAGCTCCCCAGATTGTCAATCAGTAAGACTTGCACTGCTTCAATATAGTTTTTCTTCTTATATGAAATTGATTTTTTCCTAGCTTCTCTGTCACCTCTTCAGTGGTACAATGTTACACCTGAAACGGAATATTGCTCCTTGTCAGCATACGACAAAATACAAATAATATCTAAATTTTCCCTAATTCACATTTAAAGAGTAAGCATTATTTAAAAACACTCAAATTCAAGATAGAAAATATCCAAACTCAAAATATAAAATAGCAAATACCTTAAATGTCTAGCTTCGTCACCATCATGCTTTTAATTACAAAAGCAAAAGGCTCAAAATACTTTTTAAAATCTTCAGGAGAACACATACTCATTAGAATCGCAGACTACTAAAAAGTTGATATGCTATCACATGAGAAGAAAAATGGACCAGAATTAAATAATTTTTTTTTCTTCTGTGATATCTTTTTACTGGGTGAATCAGCACATTCACTTTCTTAGTCAATATATTAGACTGGGTTCCCATACCTAGATCGATCTAACAGGATCAATTCATCTCCAAGGGGTTTTCTCGCTAAATTGCTTTCAGCTTAAGCAGCTTAGATGACTGGCATGCCTACCAAAGCTGCTAAACCATTAATTACCCCCTAGCAGCTTCGTAGACGTGAAAGACATCTAAGCTGCTTAAGTTGATAGCAATTTAGCGAGAATCCCCTTGGAGATAAATTGATCCACAGTTAGTACAGGGTCTGGGAATGGATCCCAAGTCACTCACCCCAGCAGTCCTTTCCCACTCCACGTCTGTGGTGTCAGAGACAAGTGTGTCCTCTCCCCCTGCCTTAATACAGTGACATGTAAAGGACTCTGGAATAAAAAAAAAGAAAAAAATGCCAAAATGTAAACAAAGACAGCACTGTTCTGAAATGTTTTTTTTTTCCATTTTTAACAATTTTTAACATAAAACAAAATTAACAGTTTACTGCCATTTTTATATGATCAACTAAGAAAATTGATGAGATGGGAAAAATATCAACAGAGCAGTGTTAAATGTCCAATTTCTTCCATTCTGAGATTCTGAACATAGTGAATGATTGAATCTGACAAACTGCAATGATATGAGTTTATTTCCATTTTTGAAACTTTATTACACAATACACGATAACAAGTTTACCATTATTTTTACAAAATCAACTAACAATGTTGTAAAGATGCAGGAAATGTCAAACAAACACTTTTACGTATCTTATTTGTTTAATAATGAGACTGTTAACATGCCTAAGAATTGAATCTGAGGAAATGTGAAAAATATGCTGAAAAGTGAAAAAACAGCATAACTTCTACAATAATGGCCCGATCATGCTGATTTTCGAACTTGACCTGCGTTTTATGAATATTCATCAGCTCTGTAAATATAAAGCCAAAAAGTAAAACTGCCCTCCACTTATCGTGTTTACAAGGAAAGTGCACGGCATCGGCATCGGCATCGCCATCGCCATCGGCGACGACAGACGCAGGTGATGGCAATATGTACAGACACATCTGTGTCTGTACATAAAAATATTTAAAGAATGATATTCATCACAGACACAGACCTTTGGCAAAGTGGTTTACTTGAAAATAAATTATAATTATTTGACATTTAAAAAAATTTGAATCAAGATCTGAAAAACTCATGAAAAATTTTCCTATCGTTTTAAAATATTTCCTATCATTCAGCAATGATCATTGGCTTGTAAACCTGACAAGCACTTCAAAAATTGTATTGAAAAAATTTAAGATTTTTAATAATTCACCAAAATGGGAGGTGTGGTTGGTACTTACCCCTTGACTGTGTTGTACAACTGTAGCAATATTCTGAAGTGTTGTGAAATTTTTGACATTGACCGATCCAAACTCGATAATCTCATCTCCTAATGTAAGACCCTGAAAAAATTAATATTTTTGTTCATTTATAACATATATGTGACACAATAATCTAGGGTATAGAAAGATAGTGAAAGTACCTTAACTTAAGAAAATGTCCTACTTTTACTTCAATCATACTTTCATCTTCCCAAAACAGAGAACATTCTATCTTTATTATGATATACTTCTAATCTTCTCTAAATTTATCTCTGTTGCACAGAAAAATTGTTTTTCAATTTTAATTTTGAATTTCCACTTCTCAGCCACCATCACATCAACATATATCTTGAAAAGATTTCTATGATAAGACAATACAAGATCTAAGATTTGTAAAAAATCTCTGCATGCCTATGAGGTGCTCTGAAGGATGGGAGGGAGGTTGAAAAATAAGAACAATTATATTACAGTTCATTCAGATGGTTGACATCTTTCTCACAGTAACTACATACTGCCTGAGAGGCTGGAGAGCCAGAGTCCACGCGGTCGATTTTGGCAAAAGGTTTCTCATCTATCGCAGTATCCACTTTTGTTTCTTGGGCAGAACTGTCTACCTCCATTGCCTGCTCTTTCTGTTTCCTTGCCTCCTCATGGAGTTGATAGAGATTTTCTTCTATTTCCTTCATCTTGGCCTTGTGGTCATTCTGGAGACCTTAAATATAAAGGTGATGTGATATAATATAATGATCTTTAATTGAGCTTACATCATTTTATTTCATTTATAAATATACTATTCGTTGGGAGGGGGGAGAGAGACAATTAATATAGTGTTTTATAGGGTAATAATAACGTAAAGTTAAATTAAGGGATACCTTAGTTTAATCATAAATTTTTCAAGAACATTAAGTTAAATTGTCTGCATGGAGTTGGCCTAGGCACTTGTTTCGTAAATACTTGCCAAGGTATACCCCCCCTCCCCCCTTGATGAAAATACAAGATATGCATAAGCCGTTTACTGTGCTTACTTACAAGCTATCCTGTGCCTTGCATGACGTACTGTGTATACATCTATATCAGATCTTGGATACTGTTCTTCATCTAATATTGGACCATCCATTCCTACTCCGCCTTGCTAATAAAAGATTTAACAGGTGAAAGTCGAACGTCACTGAAGCGGTTTAAACTTTAAAGTGTCGATTTCTCTACCTTTCAGAACACTGAAATGGTAGGGATAGCTGGCCTTCATATTTGTATTAGAGTGTGGCACTTAAAGGGTTTATAAGAAGATCATAAAAATATTATGCTGTGAGTGTGAATCAGCAAAATTCTTTTACAGTACATCTAAAATTTGCCTGGATGTAGAAAGAGTGCTGGTGTATAAATCGAACACAGTGAAGACAACTGATTTTATTAACACCACAGATACAAAACAAATACACTCACTGACTCCAGAACATCCATAAGTTCCTTCAATTCTGCTTCTAACGCATCTTTTTGAGCTATCAATTCTTTCACGCTAGCAACGCTGGGCGCAGACATCTTGGTTCTGGCATGGTGCTCTAAGTTTAGTTTCGAACAAATTAAATTCCTCCCTGGACAATGCATTTTTCCTTATTTTCGTTTGAATCTTTCCTGTATTTCGACATATTCAGCGTTGTGATGCGAAACATTGATAGCCCTTTCCACATTTATATGGGATCCGAGTCGATATGTGTTCTGGGATCAACAAAATATTGACAAAAACTGTTCAGTCAAGCAAATGTGAAATGTGGTCACTCAGTCATGTGATGCATGAATACAAAAGACCACACCTACTGAGAGCACACACACACACTGACTTTGCTGGAGAAGGACAGAAGGACTATAAGATATAGACTCCACAATTTATGTAAGTGTATTTGTATTAATTTATGAGAATCATTGTTTTATATTATACTTTTGTATATAGGCCCCTATTATATTGCATTTTATTTTTTATTATAGTGACCGGCTATCGGCTATCGTCTATCTGCTATCAGCAATTTTGAATAAACTGAAAATAAAGCCAACCGTGTACAAAAAGGAGTTCTATGTTCTTTATGACCCAATACAATATGCCACCTTTTGACTTACATTATTTCTATTTTCTTATCTAAAAAAACATTCCAATGGGTTTAACCACTACATGAGGCTCAATTAACAAAACAGATCTGTAAGACAATAAACTTTTTCTTCTTACGTTTTCTTATTCAGGTTCTACAAGGTCCGGACCTTTAAAGTAATCAGTGGGTAATTTTTGTGCCAAATCTAATTTTCCTTGACATTCAGACCCCCGTCCGTGTTCATAACATTGTATTGGCCGGGGTTTTATCGTTTCTAATGTTTCAGTTGGGAAAAAAGGTAGCTTTGCAAGATACCCCCCCCCC
>NW_019775813.1:378426-394036 GCF_001039355.2 Lingula anatina
CCCACAAAGAAGAAAGGGTCTGCACATTCACCTTTGTATTTATGTTCTTGATCCATCAGTACACCAAGAGTTTTGGGTACCATTTCTTTTCTTTCTTTTCTTTTCTTTTCTTTTCTTTTTCTTTTTTTTTTTTTTTTTTTTTTGGAGGGGGGAGAGGGTACGTAGTAGGGCCTATTATATATTGTTAGAGCCCTCTTTTTTAAACGGATAGGGATTGTGAAACTGATATACTGAGATTTAAGCGAAGTAGTTTTATTTGAGAGCTTGAAAATAAATGATCAATCATCAAGATCCTTAATTAATTTTGCATGATAATTTTATTGCTGGGATTTCTTTCCACGCTCATCAAATCAAGTACAAAGTAACTAGTTAGCCTTTTCACAGATGTAGCCAATATCTTTATAATAATCTGAAGCGCAGAGATAGTCGTCAAATTCATAGTCCAAGAAGTCCCGTCTCCCGGCCCATAGAAGGACACAGGTATCGCCGTCAGATGGTTGTGTATTTGGTATAGCAGCCTTGGACTTATCCCAGCCGTCATAGGCCATGGTCTTGCCCGTGGCCACCCAGTAGTACTGCTTCTTCAGCTCGGCCTTGTTAGCGTTCTGAGCGGCGGTCCAAGGTCTCCCGGTGGCTGGGTCTACCGTACGTCTCTTGCCCCCAACATACCAACCATGGAATATGTTTGGGGTGGTGATTGCTGGAAAGAGAATAATCTAGCTTCCTTTATTTATCAATTATTTATTTATTTATTTATTTATTTATTTATTTATTTATTTATTTTTAGAGGGAGGAGGGAGATGCTTCTGAAGCATAGCGGCTCATACCCCCCCCCCCTTTCTGATGGATCCGACGCCGTTACACTACATACATAAAGTTAAATTTATCTTCAAAATGACTGATGTTCATCAAAATAGTTTTGCATATCAAATTATCTAAAGAATAGATACAGGCAAAGCATTTTTCTGTTTTAATTTAACTTTAACTAACTTTCAATTAATTTTATAAATAAATCAATCTTACGCTTCAGGTTTTTCTTAATGAATTCATGCTCCTCTTTGGTTTCTATGGAGACTAGGTCAGCTGACATTGATTGACACTTGGTTCTAGCCTGGTCCCATGAAAGCGCGGATCCAACAACGGACTTGAAGTAATAGCAGGATCTCCCAAATTGCTGGAACCCTTGTGGGCACGGTTTTGGCACTTCTGTGAAACCGAATATCAACTTACATTGTTTTATTTTCACAATACATTTACCTTTGGATTATTATCCTCTTTTTATCCCAAAACTACAGTATTGTCTGTATTTTCTTAAATTAAAATTGCCCCATTATTGATATTACATGAGTAGAAAAATAAGCTTCCGAACAATAACATAAAAGGACTAGTAAGAGAAAAAATGCACTGAACTAACCATCGCAGATACCGGTCAAAGTTTCCAGGTAATTCGCAGTGGCACGAGCAAACTTCACCTGCACGCTCTCAGCGTCAGCGTTAGCTCGCTTTCGTCGACCGATTAATGCCTGTGACCCCGTGTACAGCTAGCCGCAGTTAAAAGTTCTCACCAGAGATGGGCATCTCCTCAGAAGGGACCTTTGAAAGTTCTTGATTTTCTGGTTGAAGTACTGAAATGCATATTAAAACGTGATGGCAGAGTAGTTAAGGGCGAAAATGATATTTGTAACGTTTTCAACCCGAGTCAGTGACCAGTTTCTGAGAAAATGGAGAAGGAAGGGGGGGGGGAGGCCAAGCTTTGGTAGATTTCCTTGAAATCTGGTCTACTGGAGTTGCATTTAAATTAAAATTCTTCACCGAGTACAGTACTGTGTTCTGTTATCATTACTGTTTAGTACTTTCTCTTGACTTAAGTTTAGACCTCATGTATTTTACATTATATATAGAAACATAATTTCGCTGTGTGCAACATTACGACCATTAATTCCCTTCTCCGCTATACAGCAGATTGAATAATTCGCAGAATATTTGCAAAGTGGCCTAGTTTAAAGATATGCGTAACATGCTAAGCGTTTCTATACCATAAAGATTAATTTTCCTGTGAATTTTAGTTCAGTGAATTTCGATCAGTATTACCTGAACGGAACCAAGACCTGGTAAATGAAATGTCTTTTTGAATGTCAGGTCCTTTGGAAAACGTTTCATTTATATATAGGCCTAGACAATGTGACAATTTGTCTAAAACCAGCACATACCGGTACGCTTGTAGGCTTATCTCTCAATGTATAATTCGGCTATTTTACCTAAAACCATGTACAATCCAAAATAATTAATAGTTCAATTCAGTCAACTATGATTGTTACCGAGAGCTGGTCATTTCCAAGTGCGCAACCAAGTGTAACCAACAGGAAAACGAACAGCAGCCGGAGCGAACTCGACATCTTCAAATGCGTCTCTTTCGAGGTCCTTGTCCTTCAGCAAGTTTCGCCTATTATGTGCGGTTACCCGTGAACTTTTATAGTGTCGTCCGAGTTAGACTATCTGTCTCTATCACGTTTTCTGTTTAATCTGAGCGTGTGAAAGCCAGATGTGGCCTAACTCATGGACAGGTTGCAAAAATNGCTTACTAATCACTTACAATGTCCCAAAAATGAGAATTAAACTTCCTGTGCTGTCAAGTCAACCGAGTGCACTGACAGGAGTCTCTCAGTATAGAAAGTAAAGATATTGAGTGGTAAAAGTTAGGGATCAGATAAACTCTCGCTTCCTTTTCTATGTTGCCAACTTTATCACTCTTTTATCATTACCCCCCGCACATGATTCCCCCCCCCCCTTCCCAATCTCTTGTACCTAAGTCGACTACGCATTCATGCCTGTCCATCTCATTTTACATGTTAAAACGACGTTGATCAGGAACAGTTCCACGCACAATTAAACTAAAGACCAGGTTTAGACATCGATATTTGAGTTTAACCATTGAGATTTAGTGTAAGCAAAAGTAAACAACAGGGTCTTTTCTCAGCAAGAACCCCTATCTAATAGTACCATAAACAATCTGTTCAATGGAATCAATAGAAGGTCGTTATTGTTGCTCTGACCTTGTATTACTTAAGACCAGTAGTGGATGCGTGTAGTAACATAGTACAGGTAGTGTATCAAGCTGAACGGACGTTGGCGGTTAAGGGGGGTGCAGTACCGTGATGTATGTCGTCTCGACCTTAACTTCCGCGTTCGACCATATTTTAAGGTGCGTCAGAGGTGTCAAATGCACGTCAATGCAGGTGTGCGTTGACACTAGGTAAACAGGTAAGAGAACTTACATAAGATCTGGAATATTCATGTGGTGTGTATGTGTACCTAAGCATTGGCCAAAAGGTATGACGATGGCGTAATGTACGCTCAGGTTTTTAAGATGCTGTGATTGGATGTCTCGTAAAGAGCTTCCACAATGTGTGTGTGCGTGTGTGCGCGCGCTTGGGGGGGAAGGGGGTAGCCGTGGTGTCAGTAAAAGCTGGTGATAAAGCCTTTATTAAAGGAACTGTGTGTGCTGTCACAGTGACTCCTTGGTTCTTGGTCAAGATGTAACTCTTGATAAAACAAGTATAATTCATATTTATACCATAGCGTTCATAATAGTTTGTACTAGTCGAGAATAATGTAATCTTGATATAATTGTCGGGCCATACCCCTCCCCCAACCTGTTTTGCATCTTTACCCCCAACAGACCCACTCTTAAATCTCCTCTACTACACGCAGATATAAATCACTGGTAAATTAACCTGAATGCCTTGTGACGTCATCAAGATCGCACCGGACGACTTATGCTCTTTGTCTGAACGCACACTTGCAAGATCGACCTTGGGCGAATAATTTCGTCCAAGGATTGACCAAGCAGAAACGGTCACAGGTGCGCGTCATCACAGTGATGCGTCATCGTTTCACATTCCGGACGATTTTCTTGAGGATAGCAAACTTATCTTGCAAATCCGGTTAGCACTGGCAGCAGTGTAATAAATTATGTAGTGAAATAAAGTAAGTCTGTGAAATGAAAATGTCGACGAGCGATATAAAGGGGGAGGGGAGGAGGGAGAAGAAGAATTGCGTAGAGGATGTTCCGTGACTTGGATATCAAAACTGATAACGACGGAGGGGGGTGGTGTTGCAGGAAGGGGGGTGTCCTTTGACCTCAAACCTCCCCCCTCACAGATAAAGCAGGCGCATCCATAGGTTCCTACCCGTTCTTCGTCTACAGGAAAAGAAATAGTTTGTTTGTACAGCAGAATAAAAACATAATCTTATATCTTTTTTCTCAACAAATTGCAGTAATCCTAGCGGAAAGAAATGATACATATAGTTTTAATGATGCCGCATAAATATAATTTTCATGACATTAGAAAGTCCATAACACAGGTTGAAAAGACATCTTTTACAAAGCGAAAAGTATACACCATCCTAGCTGCCTGCCATTGCGACATCTCTGCATTTCTCATTGTACAACGTCCATGCAACACTGGAGAAATAACATTCAAATTGTTTCTGTGTGTTACAAGCGTCGTGTGAATATTATTTTCATTTCTTCTCTTTTTTTTAGTCTGCCAGCAGGGCAGGTGCAAATATTGCACACAACAAACCAGTGATTGAATTATTCCTGCCGCTAAAAAACCGTCACCACAAAGTCATAAACTGGGAGTGACAAGGTGCGGCTGAAAGCCTAATGTCACAACTTGAATTTAAGAGGAGTTGGGCCTTTCTCGTATTACAATAATTTATCTATTCATTTTTCTACACACGTACGCGCCTTGCTTATAAAAGAAAAGGGTGAACTATATGTAAAACAGCAAGAGTTAAGAAATAATTCCCATGAACTGCCCCTATAAAGGTGTGGGCGATCATGACTTTCTACTGCTTTCTTTCTTTGGCTGTTTTCAATACGTTTGCACCAGCGAAACTTTTTTTTTCGTGTAGGGGTATATACGAATTCAATGATGGTAAAATCTAGGTACATTACAGAGAAACCGTGTTAAAATATTATTCATTTCGTGATGTTATTAGAAAAAAAAGGAAGCAGAAGAGCGTTTATTAATTTATTTATAGGATAGAACCTAGAAATCTTAGGTTTAACGCATAAAAACGTAAACTTTCTTTCACAATCTCATTTCTTGTTGATTTTAAACATGTAGTTAGACTTTGATTCTGTTACAAACCATATCTTGTAACCACAAGGTAATAAGAGGGATAAACAAGGTTTTAAAATTCTACTTAGTCCTATCATGCTATTTCAGTTGATAACACAGACTGACCTACCTGTTTGATTACATTTTTATCTGTTTATGATGTCTCTACACTTTAATAAATGACATGTTTTTTGCCTCTGAATTATCGCAAGTCAAAAAGTCAAGTAGTCTTTTCAGTTCAGCACATTACGTCGATATTGCCTATAACGAAACAATTATATCATGTTGATGTAAACGACAGTTATTCATTGGTCACATATACGAAAATAAAACAATCATTAAAACAATATGCTGGGTATTTTTAAATTGATTATATAAGTATAAATAAAGGAGTTTTTATATTTTCAGATTCACAACCAGACATGAAAAATGAACATGTACCCCAGATGTGAGAAGCCGCAGCACGGGATAACATGGGCCAGCATACTACTTATCGCCATCAATTGCGTTAGTGGCGAAAACGGCACAATTTGCCCTCACTTCTGCATTTGTTCAACCAGCACATTCCAAAATGAGACGACTTGGACGTTAGATTGTTCTAGTCATGGCCTTGGGCCAAATATTCCACAACTTCCCATTCTGTCACTGAATGGATCTCTTACCGTCTTAAATCTAATGAATAACAGTATTGATACTCTATACGACAATGCATTTGGAAATCTAAGTTTTATCAGTACGCTCTACCTGTCCAATAACAATATCAGTATTATTTCAAACGGTGCGTTTAGCACAGTAAGGGATTTGTCGCAGCTATATTTAGACGGAAATAGAATTAAGGTGTTTCCATACGTACCAATTAACAATCTTACACGACTGGAAGTCGTCAACTTGTCTCGAAATGAAATTCAAGGAGATAGTTTCAATACAGAAGATGATTTGTCGCATCTGACGGAGTTGGACCTCAGCAGCAACGCGCTCACAGAAATCTCACCTAACGCATTTTCAAGTTTCCCAAACCTGAGAGCTTTGAACCTTGCGGGAAATTCAATCTACAATATTTCTAACGAAGCTTTTAATGAAGCTTTACACACATTGGACCTGGATGGAAATTCTTTGACAGAGAGCACTGATTTTGGGTTTTTATTAAATTTACGGAGCCTGACCAGTTTGAGACTAAGTAACAATAATCTAACAATGGTTCCAAAAATGTTAGGGAATTTGACTCAGCTTCAATATCTTGATTTATCCGATGCTCATTTAGTATCTTTTACCGAAAAAGACTGCCAAAGTCTGGTAGCTTTAAAGACGTTGGATTTATCACGCAATGGAATTAATGTTATAGACGAAAATACGTTTGGAACACAAGGTAACTTGGAGCATTTGCACCTTCAAAACAACAACATCAGAACTTTTAAAGAGGACGCTTTTCATGGCCTCAGGGATTCTCTCATATCTCTAGATATTTCCTATAACCAACTCCAACTTTTGGAGTACGAAGTATTTGCATCTTTACAAAACCTACAGCAATTCAACTTCCATGGCAATTCTTTGATCTGTGATTGTCAGCTACTGTGGTTACGGGAGTTAAACACCACGAGTGTTCAAGATCCTTTCTGTGCAAAACCAGCTGAATATCTCAACCACACTGTACTTCAATTCCCCAGTAGTAACTGTTCGGTGACATTCAGCAATACGACAATCAGCAGCAACTTGACAACGGGTAATTTCAGTGATTTAAGCACGGTCAGTAGCAATCTTACAACCAAAGATATCGGTGATGACGTCACCACTGAATTTTCCTCTGCGACTTCATACACTTCCACGGAACCAGCTGAATCAACGACAACATCAACAACAACGACAGCTACTAGTGCATCAACGTTAACAACAACCAATTTATCCACGACAATCAATTTGCCAAGTTCAACCACACTTAGAACTACGGAATGGTCTGCTGCACCATCAGTATTAGGGTTGAGTTCCACCGTGGTCATCGCTGTCATTTCTCTTCTGGCATTTTTCGAGCTCTTTATCTTGTTGTTCATTCTCTGTAAAAGAATACGTCACGGTGCACACGTAGGAACTGGTGACGACACCCCAAGACCCACCTCCCGTCAATCACTTGTTAAAGCCACGCCCATGACTGACAATCCACCAACCAGTAGGAAGAAACTCGTTTACAACAACGAATCATTTGAATATGATCGATCAGAAAGACTAGCCAGGACTAGGAAGAAATTTAGAGAGAGCATTAATTAATTATAAGTGTTATAAATGTAGTTTTGTGAAAGACAAGAATGACCGGATATATTTTCTGCACTAAGAAGTGATTTGGTAAGAAAATTTTAATATGGAATGAAAATGGGGCCGCCGCATACAGTCCGATGCTAGTCCTCTCAATCTACAAGAAAAGTCTGTGAAAACCAATTCTAATCATTCCGTCCATAAAATAGCTATTTAGTCATTTAGCATCCCTCGATTTTTTGTTTCGTTGTTATCATGTTTGTGAATTTTAGTTACTGCACCAATTAAAAGCAACTTTTTTTTATTTTAAACATTTTACGATGTGTTTTCCAGCTAACCATAAGTATACATTTCAGATATAAAACAGTTTGAGCTTATATTGATGAAAAAGTGTAATTACCCAATACTGTATTATACACACATGAAAAATGTAATTTTTACTTTTTATAATTTGAAAGCAGCGTAATTTATATTTTCTTTACCTTTTTTTGTAATATCAAGGTGGATGAAAGTGCACTTTACACATAAAATACTCAGTATCTGCATACTTTGTTTATTGACAATGCAAGCGCATCCCAGAATTCAGAAATAATAAAAATATTTCAAAAATTCTTCTTTTAAAAATGTGTTCAGATCTTTTTTAAATGCGCATATTTTATACACAACATTGCTTAATTTTGAAAGCATGAATGATCCATGAACATTTTATCAAATGATCATCATTGTTTTTAAGATCTATATAGAGTAAACTTAGCAACAGACCACTTTCATCTTTGAGTCATTACTTTTTTATGTAATTATGCATAAAATTTACAAAAAGAAAATTTGGATTTAGAGTGAAAAGTGGGATTTTTAAAAAGTGAATGAACACTAAAGCTCCGGATTCAGCAATTTCAATATTGTTTGTTAACTGATGCCAAGTTCTGTCAGAAGATAAAGACAGTCCTCTGTACTGGTGCGCCCATGATGAAAATTGCATAACAATAAGGGACCAATCCCAGACCCCATCTTGCTAACTGTGGATCGATCTAAATTGCTATTAACTTGAGCGGCTTAGATGTCTGTCAGGCCTACTGAAGCTGCTAGGGGGTAATTAATTATCGGCTCTGTAGGGGATACACTTGATAGCTCCCCAGATTTTCACTCAGTTAGACTTGCACTGCTTCAATATAGTTTTTCTTCTCATATGAAACTGATTTTTCCCTGGCATCTCTGTCACCTCTTCAGTGGTACAATGTTACACCTGAAATGGAATTTGTTCCTTGTCAGCATAAGACAAAATTCAAATAATATCTAAATTTTCCCTAATTTACATTCAAAGAGTAAGCATTATTGAAAAAGAATCAAATTCAAGATAAAAAAAAAAACCAAACTCAAAACATAAAATAGCAAATACCTCAAATCTATAGCTTCATCGCCATCATGCTTTTAATTACAAAAGCAAAATGCTCAAAACACTTTTTCAAGTCTTCTTTTAAAATACTGATTAAAATTGCAGACTAGTACATAGTTGATATGCTATCACATGAGAAAAAAAATGGAACAGTATTAGATTATTTCTTCCTCTCTTATGTGTTATCCCTCCACTGGATGAGTCAAAACAGTCACTTTCTTAGTCAAAAGATTAGTCACTCACCCCAACAGTCCTTTTCCACTCCATGTTTGTGGTGTCAGAGACAAGTGTGTCCTCTCCCCCTGCCTTATTACACTGACATGGAGTGGACTCTGGAATAAAAAAATAAAAATTTAAAAAGATGATGTTCTATGTGCTTATTTATCACAGACACAGGTCTTTGGCAGAGATGTTTACTGAAAATAAATTTTTTTACATTTAATAGAACTTGAATTTAGCATATGAAAAAGACATGAGAAATCAAGGATCATTTTATTGGCCAGCAAACCTGACAAGCACTTCAAAGATTGTACTGAAAAAAATTAACATTTTTAACAACACACCAAAATGGAAGGCATGGGTACTTACCCCTTGACTGTGTTGGACAACTGTCGCAATATTCTGAAGTGTTGTGAAATTTTTGGCATTGACTGATCCAAACTCTACAATCTCATCTCCTAATGTAAGACCCTGAAAAAATGCATGTCAAATATTTTTGTTCATTTATATCATGTGACACAATAATCCAGGGTATAGAAAGATAGCGAAAGTACCTTAACTTAAGAAAATCTCCTAATTTCCCTTCACTCATACCTTTCTTTTCTTTACAAAACAGGATCTATCTTCATTATGATATACTTCTAATCTTCTCTACATTTATCTTTGTTGCACAGAAAAATTGTTTTTCAATTTTAATTTAGAATTTCCACTTCTCAGCCACCATCGCATCAACATGCTTCTTGAAAAGATTTCTTTGATAAGACAAGATCTAAAATTTGTAAAAAATCTCTGCATGCCTATGAGGCATTCTGAAGGATGGGAAGGAGGTTGAAAAATAAGAACAATTATATTACAGTTCATTCAGATGGTTGACATCTTTTTCACTGTAACTACATACTGCCTGAGAGGCTGGAGAGCCAGAGTCCACCCGGTCAATTTTGGCAAAAGGTTTCTCAGCTATCGCAGTATCCATCTTTGCTTCTTGGGCAGAACTGTCTACCTCCATTGCCTGTTCTTTCTGTTTCCTTGCCTCCTCGTGGAGTTGATAGAGATTTTCCTCTATTTCCTTCATCTTGGCCTTGTGGTCATTCTGGAGGCCTTAAATATAAAGGTGATATGATCTTAGATAATGATCTTTAATTTAACTTTCATCATTTTATTTCATTTATGATTATATATTTCATTGGGAGGCGGGGGAGAGACAATATAGAGTTTCATATGGTAATAATAAAGTTAAAGTTAAATTAAGGGATACCTTAGTTAAATCATAAATTTTTCAAGAACATTAAGTTAAATTATCTGCATGAAGATTGCCTAGGCACTTGTTTCGTAAATACTTGCCAAGGTATACCCCCCCCCTCCCCCCTTGATGAAAATACAAGATATGCATAAGCCGTTTACTGTGCTTACTTACATGCTATCCTGTGCCTTGCATGGCGTACAGTGTATACATCTATATCAGATCTTGGATACTGTTCTTCATCTAAAATTGGACCATCCATTCCCACTCCGCCTTGCTAATAAAAGATTAAACAGGAAAAAGTCGAACGTGACTGAAGCAGTTTGAACTTTAAAGTGTATACTTCTCTACTTTTCAGAACACTGAGATGATGGAATAACTGACCGTTAAACTTGTATTAGAATGTGGTGCTAAGAGGGTTTATATAAAAAATTATAAAAATATTATACTGTGTGTGTGAATCAGCAAAATTCTTTTTTGATCTAAGATTTGCCTGAATGTTGAAAGAGTATTGGTGTATAAATCAAACACACTGAAGAAAACTGATTTTAATAGCACCACAGATACAAAGCAAATATACTCACTGACTCCAGAACATCCATAAGTTCCTTCATTTCTGCTTCTAACGCATCCTTTTGAGCTATCAATTCTTTCACGCTAGCAACGCTGGGCGCAGACATCTTGGATCTGGCATGATGCTTGAAGTTTAGTTTCGAACAAATCAAATTCCTCTGGACAACGCATTTTTCCATATTTTCGTTTGAATCTTTTGTATTTCGACATATTAATGCGAAACTTTTATAGCCCTTTCCACATTTATAAGGGATCCGAGTGGATATACCACCCTTTGACTTACATTCTTTTTATTTTCTTTATATCTAAAAACCTTAATCAAATGCGTTAAATACCAGTACGTGAGGCGCAATTAACAAAATCAGTAAGACATTAGACTTCATTTTCTCCCTACGTTTCTTTTTATGCAGGTTCTACAAGGTCGGGACTTTACAGTAATTAGAGGATAACTTTTGTGCCAAATCTAATTTTCCTTGACATTCAGACCTCCGTCCGTCTTCCTAACATTGTTATGTATTGACAGGTGTAACGAAACTGAGGGTCCGTGAAAAAGAAGGTCCTCCCTCCATTTAGTTATAATGGATAGGGTTAGTTTGACTTAAGTGGGTCAAAATCTAGGGCGAGGCTCACCTGTACAAATAAATGGGAGGCGGACTCTCTGTTATGGGGGACTCTCTGTCACTTTACACCGGGATTTTATCGTTTTTATATATCTCAGTTGGTGAAAATAGGTAGTTTTGCAAGATATTTACCCCCCCCCCCCCCGCCCTACACACTCAAAGAAAAAAGGGGCTGCACATTCACCTTTTTATTTATGTTCCTGATCCATCGGTACACCAAGAGTTGAGGGTAATTTTTTTTTTTTTTTTTTTTTTTTGGGGGGGGGGGGGTATTTTATATTATTAGAGCCCTCTCTTTTAAACGAATTGGGATTGTGAAACTGATACTGAGCTTTATACTGAGTAGTTTTATTTGAGAGCTGGAAAATAAATGATCAATCATCAAGATCCTTAATTTTGCAAAATAATTTTATTGCAGGGATTTCTTAATTTTCCACGCTCATCACATCATGTACCAATTAAAAGGATAATAACTCTTCGTATGAAGTCTATATTTCGCAATAAAAACATTGTGAATAACTCATAGAAATATTATATATTCTGTTTTACGACAAAAACAGCAGTTATAGCTATTATTCTGATATCTGAGCTTTTCTTCAGACCACGTGACCCCCATTGATGGCTATACTCTGTAATAATCTCTTAAGAGATTTTAACAAAAAACCAAACTTTTTAGAAAAAAAAACAGGGACTAACTTTGAATGTAAAAATGGATTCATTAACCATTGGTAAGTACGGGAAAATTGTTATTTACTCCAGGAAAATTCATTTTTTGGCCAAAACGAAGAGTTTTTATCCCTTTAAGCGACTAGTTAGTCTTCTCACAGACGTAACCAATATTTGGATAATTTGAAGCGCAGACATAGTCGTCAAATTCATAGTCCAAGAAATCCGATCTCCCGACCCATAGAAGGACACAGGGGTCGCCAACTGGCTGTACATTTGGTATATCAGCCTTTGACTTCTCCCAGCCGTCATAGGCCATGGTCTTGCCCGTGGCCACCCAGTAGTACTGCTTCTTCATCTCTGCCTTGTTAGCGTTCTGAGCGGCGGTCCAAGGTCTCCCGGTGGCTGGGTCTACCGTACGTCTCTTGCCTCCAACATACCAACCTTGGAATATGTTTGGGGTGGTGATTGCTGGAAAGAGAATCATCTGTCTTTCCTTTATCAATTTATTTATTTATTTATTTATTTTTAGAGGGAGGAGGGGGGATGCTTCTGAAGCATGGCGGCTCATCGGTCTCTTCTGTTTCAATTTAACTTTAACTTACTTTCAATTAATTTAATAAATAAATCAATCTTACGCTTCAGGTTTTTCTTAATGAATTCATGCTCCTCTTTTGTTTCTATGGAGACTAGGTCAGCTGACAATGATCGGCACTTGGTTCTAGCCTGGTCCCATGAAAGCGCGGATCCACCAACGGACTTGAAGTAATAGCAGGAACTCCCAAACTGCTGGAACCCTTGTGGGCACGGTTTTGGCACTTCTGTGAAACCGAAAATCAACTTACATTGTTTTATTTTCACAATACGTTTACCTTTGGTTTATTACCCTCTTTAAACCCTACTATTACAGTATTATCTGTATTTTTATTTTTAATTGAAATTGCCCCGCTATTAATATTACACGAGTAGAAAAAAAAGTTCCAAATGATAACATAAAAGGACTATTAAGAGAAAAAAATGAACTAAACTAACCATCGCAGAATCCGGTCAAAGTTTCCAGGTAATTCGCAGTGGCACGAGCATACTTCACTTGCACGCTCTCAGCTTCAGCGTTAGCTCGCTTTCGTCGACCGATTAACGCCTGGGACCCCGTGTACAGCTGGCCGCAGTTAAAATTTCTCACCAGAGACGGGCATCTCCTCAGAAGGGACCCTTGAAAGTTCTTGATCTGCTGATTGAAATACTGAAATGCATATTGGAACGTGATGGCAGAGTAGTTAAGGGCGAAAATGATATTTGTAAAGTTTTCAACCTGAGTCAGTGACTAGTTTCTGAGAAAATGGAAAAGGAAGTCGGGGGGGGGGGGCAAACTTTGGTAGGACCATTAATTTCCTTCTCCGATATACAGCAGATTGAATAATTCGCAGAATGTTTGCAAAGTGGCCAAGTTTAAAGATATGCGTAACATGTTAAGCGTTTCTATACCATAAAGATTAATTTTCCAGTAAATTTTAGTTCAGTGAATTTCGATCAGTATTACCTGAACGAAACCAAGACCTGGTAAATGAAATGTCTTTTTGAATGTCAGGTCTTTTGGAAAACGTTTCATTTATATATAGGCCTAGACAATGTGACAATTTGTTTAAAACCAGCACATACCGGTACGCTTATAAAATAGGCCTATCTCTCTTATACTCGGTGTATAATTCGGTATTTTACCTAAAACCATGTGAAATCGAAAAGAATTAATAGTTCATTTCAGTAAACTATGATTGTTACCGAGAGCTGGTCATTTCCAAGTGCGCAACCAAGTGAAACCACCAGGAAAACGAACAGCAGCCGGAGCGAACTCGACATCTTCAAATGCGTCTCTTTCGAGGCCCTAGTCCTTCAGCAAGTTTCGCCTATGTGCGGTTACCCGTGAACTTTTATGGTGCCGCCCGAGTTAGGCTATCTGTCTCTATCACTCCTATCACCTTTTCTGTTTAATCTGAGCGTGTGAAAGTCAGATGTGGCATAACTCATGGACAAGTTTCAAAAATAACTTTAAAGTTTAATCCGAAAAAAGGGTGTACTCTTTTGCGTCAAAAATTATGCCTACTAAATAATTAAGTTCTTTACAAGATAAACCCATGGTAGTCTATTCCAAAAAAATCACAGGCAGACACAATATTTTGTAGAAAATGGCGCTTGGGGGGGGGGGGGGGGGGGGGGATGCGCACGGATTTTTTTTTTTTTTTTCAAGAGAATGGATGCATTTTGAAATAAAAAAAATAATAGTAGGACAATTTTAGGTTACTATATACATAGGCTTAAGGATGGGGAAATTGCTTGATTTTGTCTCGCTTCGCTTGTTATCCCTCCTCCTATTTTTTATTGGTGGGTGAGAAAGAGCAACTCCGAAGCTAACGTACGTACATGCTGGGGTAGGAGGTTATTCATTGCCGCTGATCTCTCTTGGTCGAAGTCGACTTTGCTATTAAGTTATATATAATTTTTAAAAAAGCTATTTTGGTCTAAGCACATTATGAGCAATCACGTCGATCTATTTAAAGTGGAAAACATTTATTGACTTAGTTATCGGTCAATAGATACCAACTTTCGAACTGAAGCAAAAAGAAAAACTACTGGCATTGAATTATTAATTATAAGTCGACAATAGAGCCCAACAACGTGACGTCAGTGTGACGTTAGTATTGCGCTCTTTTTATTGTGGAGACTTGAAACGCGCGCACTATTATTGTTTAACTTAGTGAGTCAACGGCGTCAAGACTATTTTTAGTTAAATCACTCTATTAATAGTCAGTCACGATTATCAGATACACAATTATCAGGTGCAGCTTCGTACACTGATCAGGTGAGAGAAAAACGAAATCTTACTATTCTGACTACTTCTTATAACTGATATTCACTATGTACAGCAGGGCTAGGTTAGCTGCTTTGTAAATTATAAATTGTAAAATATTGATCTTGCAGTATCACAAGGACGATACTTATTCAATAAACCAGCCTGCTTCTGCTACATGCTTGTTATACACTTTTAAGAAGAAGAGTGTTTATATGCCAATAAAAGGACATAATATATTTTGTGGTTAGGCAACAGAAATGAAGTTTAAAACGGTACCCGAGGGAGAACAAGCAGTCGTATTCAATCATCTAGGACAAGGAGAATTGTTAGTGGGACCACAGAGGGTATGTGTGTGTGTGTGTGTGTGTGTGTGTGTGTGTGTGTGTGTGTGTGTGTGTGTGTGTGTGTGAGTAGGACCATACATACTGCATGCTTACTTAGATATCAGTTGCAACAGATATATATTTTCTCGATGCATGTATTCTTATTCTTGTAAGAAAGCAGTAAATTGGTAATTTTGCTTCAGTCTATTAACAAGACTACTAGTATTTCATATTACCAGATATAATCCAAACGAACAGGCTCTTTTATGTTTTCGTATGATTGCTGTTGTGCTTGAGTCAGAAAATTAAAGTGAAAATGATTCCAATAATCAACCCAGCACAATGTCAGAATGTG
>NW_019775813.1:394285-430226 GCF_001039355.2 Lingula anatina
CCCCCCCCTTGTCTCTAGCATCCATTTGTACACTGCTGCAAAATCGAGGAATTTGCTTCTTAAAAATCTGAGAAGAAAAGAAACTTCACTGGTCACCATAATATCTCTTGTGTTATTTGGTATCTTAAATTTTGGCATCCATCAATCCTGCTATCAGTAACACAGTTTTAATGCATGGTTTTCATATAGGCAGATAACATTTAATGTACCACAAGGTGTAAGAGCTAGGCCACAGTATTATCATTACAAGGTGGTGAATAATATCAACCCTTATATTTTGCAATACACTGTGGACAGGAATAACATCTAAATTATTTTCATAAAGTGAGTATGCCAAAATAAAGCCAACTGAAGTAGGAATAAATAAGTAATAAGACAATACCAGAGAAGAATCAGAATCATGCTGTATGGTGCTAAGGTGGTACTAATTATTATTGTTTTTCTTTTCTTTAGATATTCCTGTTTAGGAAGAGACTCCAGTTTTTGGATTTATGCACAGCTAACCAGTATCAGTACTTGGTAGTGAAGGACAAAGATGGTAGAGTTACACACAGGCCAGGGTGAGATTCTAATTTTGTGTCCAGAGAATATTGTGAATTGTAAAATTGGTGTTTTGACTGTTTTATACAGAGTTGTTGTTTCACCCTTCTTTTTTTTTTTGTATTGCTTTTGAATCTTGTCTCTCTTTCTTTAGATATCAACATTACAAAAGAAATTATACTAAACTTTAAGATATTTCTTTTCCTTTTGTTGTTATTGTTTTTTAAATAATAATATTATTTTTTAATGAAATTATAACTGTTTTGTAGAAAAACTTGTTAAAATGCATGCCAACTCATTAAACTTAAAATGTAAACCCCTCATTGTAATTTCAGCCCCTGCAGCATGTTTTGTAACCCCCTAGAGCACGAAAGTATCTACGTGAGAGATGGAACACAGATAGATGCCAACCATGTTGTTGTGGTTTACAAGAAAAGATCAGATCAGGTTGTTGAGAGAAGGGTCATAGATGGCCCTACTGTTTTCATGCCAGAGGCAGAAGAATGGTAAATATCAGTTTTAATTTAGCTGTTTTTAAAAATCCAGGTACTGTATATGGAAATGATTATTTGTCTTAGTTTTAAAACAGAGGAAAAATGTGATTACTTATTTGAGTTTTGAAATTACTAAGATCAGTTGAATTGTTATGGGTTTATAGGGTGAATGGCATAAACATATTTGTAATGGGCACAGTGCATACAAATTTCTTATAACTGTGTTCATGTACCTTGGGATTTTAGGCTTCATGAGTTTAAATGGCATGGACCAGATTATTCAAACGAGGGGAGAATGGTTCCAGGGTCTTGGACATTCAGTCAGCTTCCTGTGATACCTGATCACTTTTATTATAATGTAAGTTATCATCAAGATAAATGATTAACCACCAGATTTTACTTTGCAAATGTTCTTAACTTATTATTTGGTTTATTTGCTTTAAGCATAGAAGTTATGTCAAACAGACTTCAAATAATACATGAGGACAAATGTCAAAATTATTTTAAAGAAAAAAATTCACAATTTGTGAATTCATAATATTTCTAGAAACTTTGTTCATTATCCTGTAATCTTTGAAACACAGATAGACTTAGGGACAGAACCTATTGGCAGATACAAGATTTGACTAGGACAATTTTGGGGGCAATACCTTGTAAAATAATTAGAGAAGAAGATAGGTGAGATGGTGGGGGGGGGGGGGACATTTCCTTTGCTAACTCCCTTAAACCAATAATCTACATGCGAAGTCAAAAGATTTTTCAAATAACAAACCTTACAAACACCCCTCTAACTTACTGTTTCTTCCAGATTGGAGAGGTACGCACAATAGATGACACCATGATCACTGTCAAACTGATGATATTCTGTGAGTTGAAGGATATTATTAAAATGGTGAGTTCTTTTATGAGATAAACCCTGGGCACAACAAGCTGCATTTAGAGATTGACATTCTTTGCATATTTCAATATGGTATAGTATAATATATGATGAAAAATCCATTAGAAGTTACTGTAATAATATTTTAAAAGAATGTGGAGGGCACTGATAATAAGACATATTTAATAGTCTGTATTTGTGCAACACTATGCAGCTTGTGCTTCAAACATTTTATCTAATTATCTTATTTTGATCATTTTATCAGAATACATATTTGTATACCTGTAGATAATCATATTCATGTGTATAATATTTATGATATATGTTGTACTGGTTGTCACTGCAGCTGGAAACCACTCATGATCCTATGGCAGATATGATTAAGTAAGTATGGTTTTATTACAGGGGCATAGGGTTGATGTGTATGATAATTACTCACTAGACCCAGACAAATATTTTTATCTTGTCATAGGAATGCCTATATTTACAAAACAGTTTCCAATATGTCTTTTAAAAATTCTGCCATTTTCTTAGAGACATAGTAAACTGTTTTATACAAATAAGTAATATCATTCTAACAGTTTGTAATAAATGAGTGACAAAAATAATTATTACTCTGATAATAAAAAATCAAAATATATTCGATTTATAAGTACAGTGAATAAATAACAAATAAATAAATAAATAAATAAATAAATAAATAAATAATATATAAACAGGTTTTCAACATTTTCAAAATAAAGTTGTAGTGATAGATAGGTTGTGACATCATTAAATGTGAAATAATTAATAAAATGTTTTATTTACTGTTTTTCCAGTGGTGTATGTGCAGATGTGATTGCCTTTGCTGGAAAACTCACGTATGTTCTAATTATGGTACTTTGTGTTATTATCAGAGAGAGACCTTAAAGTTTTCTGTATATATTATTATATATTATTCTGTATATATCAGCAGCATCACTCCATTACACATATCACATCAAATTGTATCATAAAATGGTACTTATCATAAAATGGTACTTACAGTAATGTAGTAAAATTGAAATTCAAATATTATATATATATCAATACAAGTTATTTTAAAAGCCCTTTTATTAAAATATATTTATGGAGAGGGGTGGCTGTATAATATACTATGATAATGTTGTTATGTTTATTTTAGCTATGAAGAATTTCTGAGACAGACTCAAAAGCTGAGTACGTTAGAGACTTTCCCACAGCTTCTGCAGAGGGCAGAGAGGATTGGTTACGACATCAACAAGGTTGTGTACAGAGGATACCATGCTACAAAACAGCTTCAGGTAAATAGCATGTCAAGGCGTATTTCCATAGGAGATGGGTCAGGCTATCTTGATAGGTGCTGTATAAAGGCGCATTTCCAAAGGAAATCGGTCAGATTAGCTTAATGTGTGTGGTTTTTAGCAAGCAGTTTGATTGACTATGAACTTGTTGAAGAAAGCTTGTCTTACAGAACTCCAACTGCTTCTTTTACAAGGGGGATTCGGGGAGGGGCGCAATTGAAAATTACTGTATTAATGTCTTTCTCTTTACATCAATGTTTGGCTTATAAACTGAACTCCACATGTCAAATGGTTTATATTTTAAAAACATTTTAGTGCATAAAACTTTTTTATGTCATACAACACCTCTTGGTGTTATAAATATAAATGTCATATAAATGTTATATACCTTTATATATTGTATCATATCATGTAAACATTATTCCTTATCATATTGTGGCATATCATATAAATACTGTACATTATCATATTGTATTATATAATGTAAATATTATACCTTATCATATTATAACATATCATATAAATACTGACTTTATCATATTGTATTATATTATGTAGATATTATATCCTACCATATTATAACACATCATATAAATAATGTACTTTATCATATTGTATCATAATGTATATTGTATCCTATGATACTTGTAGTCTATGCATGATGATGCCATCCAGTCCAGAACTCAGCTGCGTCTCACGGGAGAGGTTCATGAACAGCAACAGAGACTGAAGGATTTTGTTCTCTCCAGGGAGCAGGCCAGAACACAGCAAAGTAATCATATGAGAGAGAGAGAGAGAGAGAGAGAGAGAGAGAGAGAGAGAGAGGGTCCCTTTTCATGTTTGTGTAATGTGTGTATCAGTATTGAAAAACTTAAGGAGATTGACAGCTAGAGAGTCACCTATTAGTAAATGGAAGCCCTGCACTTGACCCACCAAGTTAACCAGATAAATTATGATCTTGCTTCTGAACAGAAATTATTATCTGGAGGTAACCTGAGGAAGAGACTAAAACCCCTGTTGCTTAATTATATACATGTTAAGATCAGTCTAAGTGTTTAGATATCGCTGTGTGTCATGAATGATGTAAAAAGAACCAGAGGCTGAGAAATAAAAACATGAGGAAGTTGGAGGGGGACAGAGTTATGGCAAGGAGGAATGTTATTATCTCAAATGTTTAAACTTTTTCATGTGAAGTCATAAATGATCTATTTTAAAATGCCAAAGTATGACATGTTCTCATATCTGCTTTCTGAACTTTATTTCCCTCTCCAGAGCAGGACATGGAAAGGTCCAAGCAGCAACACAACCAGAAACTTGAAGAACTACAACAGGAGCATGAACTGAAGCTGACAGAGCTCAGACATCAGGCAGAACTCCAGAAGGAAGATATAGAAAGCAAGGCAAGACTGGGTATGTATAGCTGTTCATTGCAGTTCATTAATTGTTCACATGTTAATTGTTGGTAAAGATAAGAGCAGTTCTAAGGCTTTTTGGATTGCCTTTATGTATTGAAATTGCCTCTCGGTTTTCAGTAGATCAAAGTTTTCTTGCAAAATTGGAGAGGGTTATAAATATTTAATTTCAAAATGTGTCACTTGTAATAATATATCTATTACATTAGCAAGGTAATTCATTTAAGGTACTCACAAATGCACACTTTCTTCGAAAAACCTGACTAAATTTTTAGATTCATCTTTAACTTAAATCATACAGAAATTTTGTTTTTGGAAGATAATTTTAATTCAGTTAAAATAAGTAATAAGTTGATGATACAAATTAGTGTTATTTGTTTCAAATCTGTGTATATTAACACATCTTTATTTCATCAATCCCATCATTTCCAATTAAGTTTGTAGAATGATATCCCATTTTTCTTCCTACACTGTAAATCAGTCTCTCTCTCTCTCTCTCACACACACACACACACACACACACACACACACACACTTCTAACCACCCTCAAACCAATAAACTAATTAATTGAATTTATTTGATTTTCCTTCTTGTAGAAATTGAAAAAGCCAAAGATGACCATGCAGCAAGCTACCTTAAGAATCTGCAGGACTTGGGTGTGGATATGACCAGATACTTGGTCAGTCAGCAGCCGGCCCCTATTGACCAAGAGATTCGGGTCAACAGGACCACTTAGCTGGGAAAAGAAGGTCCAACCTTGTGGCTAGGTTAGGCTCTACTACAGAGTTGACAGTATCCCACAAATCTGTGATTTTCCATTATTTATGTTGTTTGCTATGTTGTTTTAATTTGAGTCTTGTGAATGTAGTTTAAAATTCTTGCCAGTGGTCCATTTTGTTTTTTGCCATAAATTTATATTTTTGTCTGCAGTGTGAGCAATCCAAGTATGACAACTTATATATGTGAAAATTATATATGCAAAGGAGGACTCTGAGTTTATGCATAGAGGCAAAGTGATCTACAACAACAGAGACACCCATTTATGGGACACCACAGTATGGGGCAGAACTTTCAGTGCACTTTGACCTTAAATAAATCAATGTCAACTTTTCTGAGAATGTTGGCCAATTTCACAAAAATAAAAAATGACATCAAGAGTTTCTCCATTCAGAGGAATACACACACTTATCAGGGGTCAAGTAAACTACAGTTTCTCATTTTAAAGCTAAGACCAGCTACCTACTGAATGAGTTTTTTGTGATATGGAGTCCTTGGCTACTGAAGCCACCCTGATCTTTCATTTTGTATTCAATTTTATTTATTTATTATTATTTTTTTACATATGTAAGTAGGTAGAAGAGAGTCAATACTCTGAGATTTTGGGTATAATAGTGCATAATCTAACAACCTGCAGGACAGGTCATATTCATATTTCAGCATTTGGAGGATTAATATTTGCATGTGTAGAATTAATAACACAGCCTGATAAGTGAAAATGTCTTGGTGGAAGAGGTTGACTGGTGTTATTGTTCAGGTGTTGCAATTGATGGGCTCTGTGGAAATTGTTAATACAGGTGCAGTGGCAGGACCATTTTTTTTTTGGAGGGGGGGTACTTAAAATAAATCATTTATTTACATGTGAATCTGAACAAAGTTTACATCTTTTTTAGGGGTTTTAAGGGTTTGGAAGATACTTCCATTTATTTTTAACAATAAGGTATTTTATAAAAACGTATTGTACATGTATTTTGTTTTTATTTGTGTGTTGTATGGCTTTAAGACATGTTGTGTTGATTTTATCTTATAAATAAATTTTGTTGCAAATATGGAATAGCAAAACATCTAATTAAGAAATATAATAAGTACATAATGCAGTTTCATAATAGATATTTATTTTATAGAAATGTTAGATATATATTGATTGTATCTATGAATTTGAAATTTTTGCCTGTTTTGAATTGTCTTAATGATTGTCATTTTTGATAAATTACTTTGAATGATGTTTGATGTTGATTTCTCATCATATTATGTGTAAGATGTCCTATGTCATAATAATTTATTTGTCATATAGTACTCATTAGATTTTGTACTAAACGAATTTTAAACAAATAACTGTGAAAAGAAAGTGCAGGCACTCTTACACTGTTGACAATATTTATTAAAGATATTTAGCTCTTATTAATTAAATGCTGAGATTTAAATGCATTTTGTATGTTATACATATAAGTGACATAAAATGTGTTTGTTGATTTCTGCATTCAAGTTCTTTGTGTTAAAAACATGCATCCATAATTTTAAGAACTTTGTTGAAACAGTAATGGTAACTAGGAACTATAGCAGTGAGACACAAATCTTACATTAAACTTAATTTGGACGTAAAGTGAACTCCCCCCTACACACACACAGGCAATGCTTTCACATTGGAGGATAATAATAATAAAAATTATAATAATGAAAATAAATGGATAAAGAAACACAAGGCAGGTTGATGGGGTACGCAGTTCATTGTCTCAGCTGATAAGAAAAGAATTAATAATTGCTAAATGCATGACACAGTTTACAAATCGTGATACAGAAGTGTACAATCAAAATGTTAAAACCATACATGAACGAGTAAAATTGCGACCTTTTACATGTTGAAAAAAATATTAATAGCGTTACAAATCTATATACAGGATCCTGTACAACATTAATTTTCTATATCATTCTTTTAAATTATTCAATTCCATTTGATTTTAATAAAACAAGTACTGTTAATGGTTTTGTTATTATTTTTGTGTCACTTCAAAAAGGCTCCACCAAGATGATTACTTTCACATTTAAAAAATAATACTGAAAATTACATTCCATTGCTTTTTACATTCACCTTCACCTACATAAAAAAATGTAAGAGAAAAACATTTTGCATCATATGGAATGACTGCTATATAAAAAGTAGCTGCTTTTTCCTTCTCCCATCACCTTTTGCATTATGAGCGCAAAAATAAAGCATCATTGCATATCTCAGTGGGCAAACAAAATCACTGAAAAATACTTTTAATAAAAAGTCATATTTTAAAGAATGTTTTATATTAAATATCTACATGGGCAGACAATTATCTGTGTTAGTTTCAAGCTTGTCGATTAAGCTTGTTGGTCCCTTTCAAAAGAGCTGCAGTTTATCAAAGCATATAAATATTGATATCAATTTGAACTATTACATCACACTATACATTATTTTGAAAGTACAACATTGAGTGCTTTCCCATTCCACGTAATGACAAAATAAAAATATTCAAAAAATATTTACACAAACAAAGACACTACCATGATAAACAAGCAGTTATTGACATGCTTGTTTCACTAATCTCAAGCTCAGCAAGGGGGTAAAATGTAAAAACATTTGCTCTCATAAAACATCATCACAACAGCAATTCACATGAAGACATGGGTGCACTTCAAACAAATGTACAAAATTTTAGGAACTATGGCATATATGCTCTCAGCTAAAGAAAAATTAAAATGTCCACTCCTGACACTACCTAATCTAAAAAACTAACAAGATGGCATTTTATGTATGACCTATGCATAAGTAAGCTATTTCTGTCATTTTCCATGTGGGAACACACCTTCAGTTTAACCCTTTAACTTAGCTAATATCAATATTTACTCTCACCCTTCTTTTTTCTCTTTAAATACTATTTGGGAATGAATCCTGGCTCGCTTGGACTAGAGCACCATCTATAGGTCAAATCGCAACTTTATAGCTCATTATCATCTCTGTCTGTTGAACTCAATCTCAAAGTCCTTTGTTCTGTTTCTTGCAAGGTTTCTGTGTCATCTTGAAGGTCTTCAATGTCCATGTTGCCTAGGTCAATGCGGGCTGTTTCATCCTGGTCTCTATACGATACTTGGATATCTCCAGGTTCGGCACAAGACGTGCTCTCCCCCTAAAAGAGAAAGTATTGATTTTGATCATTTTCAAGAGTATAGCAGTGAATTCTGCCCCTCTATGAACCAGTATTCTTTTAGAAAACTCATCAAAACAAGCGTGAATATGCAGCCCTTTTTAGATGTCGACTTCGGTCAAAGTCTGCAAAAGAAAATGTTGACGAATAGTGAAAGTCTATAACTGTCTTTATCTAGTATATGATCCAACACGTGAATGCTTATTCAAACTGTAAAATTGACTGTCAGTTTATAAACATTACTTGATCCTGATGGCTATCCCCTTTGTGACCTACAGACTGACAGTTTTGTCATGTTTGAACACACACAAAACCTTGCATTTCATTCACTGCATCCCACCTACCCTGTGTCTCTCCTCCATGTTGGCGTACTTTCCAACCTTCTTGTACAGTCCAGGCAGCTTCCACTTATTTCTGTACATGAAAACTGCACCAATGACCGTCAGTACCACAATAATGGCAGACACCACACCAATGGTGATTTGACGGCGCGTGATTGTGGCCCAAAGTTCATGGAAACATGCAAAATCTTCCCACTTAACACTCAATATGTGGTCACCTGCCAGATGGGGTGGCGCAGCACATCTGGAATTTTTAAAAATTTCAAAAATTTTATTTGTAAAAAAGGAAGATGTTGTCTGGAAAAACTTTGCCCTGAGTTTCAGTTCCCATACTTGGCATGTTATTTTAATTTTTAAAATCTCCCCATATGCACACCTATGGAAATGGAATATGAAGAAGATGGCAGGCATTAAGCCTGTAACTCAGGCTGGATATAACATATCATGCATAAAAAATTTACATCTACCACTCAAACATTACTCTAAACCTGGCAAGCCTTGTTTAAAAAAGTACCACAGTCAAGGGGTTTTTATATCCCCATACTTAATATCTATTATCTATGCAAATTCAGGTTTTTCTTCTAAATTCTCAGTTCAGCAATTTGATAAAAATTCATACTAATATTGTGAGTGTTAACTATGTTAGGGGCCTAGTTATTTACAAAAAAAAAAAAAAAAAAAAAGCCTGTACATCTGTATACAAAAATAATCAGTCTGCATTTAAAACAAAGATCCAGTTTCAAAAGAACTTAACATCTAAAACTGGTCTAACCTTTCATATCATGATTCTTTGACTGGAGATAAATCAATACAGTGGTCTTTGTAAGAGTTACATAGCACCCATTTTGAAGAAAGAAAGGAAAGGGCATCAAAATATCTTACACCAATACCATCATTACTGTTAAAGAAGTGGACCATTATAAATTCATCCTAAACTGAAGCAGATGAAAAAAGTTTGGTCTAAAAGCTAAGAGCAGCCTTGGGTCTTAAGCCTGTAAGTAAAACTGTCCCCAGAGCGGGATATAGTTACGGCAGTGGACTCTTACTTACATCAGAGACTCATTGTGTGGCTCGATAACCTCCACTCTCAGCATCCAGCGAAGATTACAATCACATCTCCATGGATTGTCTCTCAGGTCGGCGTACTGAAGCTGTTGCCATGGCAACAAAAATTCACTGACAGATTCCAGGGAGTTATTGCGAAAGGAAACATGGCGGAGGGTTTGAAGGTGGCCAGGTTCCTCTTCTTCCTCTGCAACAACCTTGGTCAGCTTTGGATTATTTGCAATGGAAATGTTCACCAGTGCTGTAAAATTGAGAGCACGAAAAAGGATTATTTCAGAGAAAGATGGTGCACGCTAACATTCATCATGAATTTATCATAAATAAATTGTCATACGACATCAACAAAAATGTCTGTATTGTAAATTCACAGATATTCATATATGTAATGTAGTTTAACTAGACTTACAGGTTGTACGAGGCCATGAGACAGCCAAGTTTTGAAATCAGTGTTTAGATGTCAAATATAAATGGAATTTCTAATGTGTCACCATTAAGTGTAGAGAATATAATCTATGGCACGGTCTTACTGGTTTAATTTAAAACCAACACCAACCTGTGAAATTCAAGAAAGACTCAAGCGTAACCCTCTCCAAATATGGGCAGTAGTTAAGGCTAAATGCTTTGAGGTGGGTCTGAACCCTCAACTGGAATGAGTCCCTGTGAAGTTCCTTTAGGGGATTCCCACTGAAATCAAGGGAGGTCACATTGGCTCCCCCTAGGGCAGTAGGGAATTCCATGAAATTGTTGTATCCCAGATTCAAAGTCGCAACTGACAGCTTGTAGAATATCATTGGTGGAAATTGATCTGGATTGGACGTCAGACGGTTGTGGGAGAGGCTCACCAGTTGCAAGTTTTTCAGATTGGTAAATAGTTCTCTGTCAAGCCGGTCAATTTGATTGTAGTCCAGGTAGAGGGTATTCAGGTTTTTGAGGGTAGAAAAGACACCCTGAAGCCTGTTCAACTTATTGTAACTCAAGTCCAAGACTTGTAATCGTTTGTTGTTCATTATGGCGTCTACCTCTATCCTTGCAATCTTGTTGTGACTCAGGTTAAGGTTCTTCAATTGGTCAAAATTTATCAAAGCATTGTTATCACAGTGCATAATACGGTTCCAGCTTAAGTCCAACTGCTCCAGGTCCTTCAACAGCTCCCAGTCCAGCATCTTTTTGCTCAGCACAGTGATCATATTGCCACGCAACAGCAGCTCTTTAAGACTCGGCGTGCCTGCAAACACGGTTTGGGTACTAAAGGTATGCTGAGTGATCAAGTTGTAATTCAGGTCCAGATGTTCCAGAACTTGTGTGCGATCAAAGCAACCTTCTTGGAAACGTGATATGTGGTTGTGGGACAAGAAAAGGTACAGAAGATTGGGATAGGGGAGACTGTTGTTTGAGATCTCTACTATAGAATTATTGGAAGCGTCAAGTGNCGCCAGCGCTAACGCTGGTGGTACAATTAAAATGTCCACTCCTGACACTACCTAATCTAAAAAACTAACAAGATGGCATTTTATGTATGACCTATGCATAAGTAAGCTATTTCTGTCATTTTCCATGTGGGAACACACCTTCAGTTAAACCCTTTAACTTAGCTAATATCAATATTTACTCTCACCCTTCTTTTTTCTCTTTAAATACTATTTGGGAATGAATCCTGGCTCGCTTGGACTAGAGCACCATCTATAGGTAAAATCGCAACTTTATAGCTCATTATCATCTCTGTCTGTTGAACTCAATCTCAAAGTCCTTTGTTCTGTTTCTTGCAAGGTTTCTGTGTCATCTTGAAGGTCTTCAATGTCCATGTTGCCTAGGTCAATGCGGGCTGTTTCATCCTGGTCTCTATACGATACTTGGATATCTCCAGGTTCGGCACAAGACGTGCTCTCCCCCTAAAAGAGAAAGTATTGATTTTGATCATTTTCAAGAGTATAGCAGTGAATTCTGCCCCTCTATGAACCAGTATTCTTTTAAAAAACTCATCAAAACAAGCGTGAATATGCAGCCCTTTTTAGATGTCGACTTCGGTCAAAGTCTGCAAAAGAAAATGTTGACGAATAGTGAAAGTCTATAACTGTCTTTATCTAGTATATGATCCAACACGTGAATGCTTATTCAAACTGTAAAATTGACTGTCAGTTTATAAACATTACTTGATCCTGATAGCTGTCCCCTTTGTGACCTACCGACTGACAGTTTTGTCATGTTTGAACACACACAAAACCTTGCATATCATTCACTGCATCCCACCTACCCTGTGTCTCTCCTCCATGTTGGCATACTTTCCGACCTTCTTGTAAAGTCCAGGCAGCTTCCATTTATTTCTATACATGAAAACTGCACCAATGACAGTCAGTACCACAATAATGGCAGACACCACACCAATGGTGATTTGACGTCGCGTGATTGTGGCCCAAAGTTCATGGAAACATGCAAAATCTTCCCACTTCACACTCAATATGTGGTCACCTGCCAGATGGGGTGGTGCAGCACATCTGGAATTTTTGAAAATTTCAAAAATTTTATTTGTAAAAAAGGAAGATGTTGTCTGGAAAAACTTTGCCCTGAGTTTCAGTTCCCTTACTTGGCATGTTATTTTAATTTTTAAAATCTCCCCATATGCACACCTATGGAAATGGAATATGAAGAAGATGGCAGGCATTAAGCCTGTAACTCAGGCTGGATATAATATATCATGCATAAAAAATTTACATCTACCACTCAAACATTACTCTAAACCTGGCAAGCCTTGTTTAAAAAAGTACCGCAGTCAAGGGGTTTTTCTATCCCCATACTTAATATCTATTATCTATGCAAATTCAGGTTTTTCTTATTAATTCTCAGTTCAGCAATTTGATAAATTCATACTAATATTGTGAGTATTAACTATGTTAGGGGCCTAGTTATTTACAAAAAAAAAAAAAAAAAAAAAAAAAAAGCCTGTACATCTGTATACAAAAATAATCAGTCTGCATTTAAAACAAAGATCCAGTTTCAAAAGAACTTAACATCTAAAACTGGTCTAACCTTTCATATCATAATTCTTTGACTGGAGATAAATCAATACAGTGGTCTTTGTAAGAGTTATATAGCACCCATTTTGAAGAAAGAAAGGAAAGGGCATCAAAATATTTTACACCAATACCATCATTACTGATAAAGAAGTGGACCATTATAAATTCATCCTAAACTGAGCAGATGAAAATAGTTTGGTCTAAAAGCTAAGAGCAGCCTTGGGTCTTATGTCTGTATGTAATACTGTCCCCAGAGCGGGATATCGTTACGGCAGTGGATTCCAAACTTACATCAGAGACTCATTGTGTGGCTCAATAACCTCTACTCTCAGCATCCAGCGAAGATTGCAATCACACCTCCACGGATTGTCTCTCAGGTCGGCATACTGCAGCTGTTGCCATGGCAACAAAAATTCACTGACAGATTCCAGGGAGTTGTTGCGAAGGGAAACATGGCGGAGGGTTTGAAGGTGGCCAGGTTCCTCTTCTTCCTCTGCAACAACCTTGGTCAGTTTTGGATTATTTGAAATGGAAATGTTCACCAATGCTGTAAAATTGAGAGCAAATCAAAGAATTATTTAAGAGAAAGATGGTGCATGCTAACATTCATCATGGATTTATCATAAATAATTGTCATATGACATCTACAAAAATGTCTGTAATGTAAATTCACAAATATTCATATATGTAACGTACTTTAACAAGACCTCACAGGTTGTACAAGGCCGGGGACTGTATAAAACAGCCAAGTTTTGAAATCAAATAATCTACCTCAAATAAAACTGGAATTTCTAATGTGTCATCATTAAGTGTAGAGAATATAATCTATGAAACTGTCTTACTGGATTAATTTAAAATCAACACCAACCTGTGAAATTCAAGAAAGACTCAAGTGTAACCCTCTCCAAATTTGGGCAGTAGTTAAGGCTAAATGCTTTAAGGTGGGTCTGCACCCTCAACTGGAAGGAGTCCCTGTGAAGTTCCTTAAGGGGATTCCCACTGAAATCAAGGGAGGTCACATTGGCTCCCCCTAGGGCAGTAGGGAATTCCATGAAATTGTTGTATCCCAGATTCAAAGTCGCGACTGACAGCTTGTAGAATATCATTGGTGGAAATTGATCTGGATTGGACGTCAGACGGTTGTGGGAGAGGCTCACCAGTTGCAAGTTTTTCAGATTGGTAAATAGTTCTCTGTCAAGCCGGTCAATTTGATTGTAGTCCAGGTAGAGGGTATTCAGGTTTTTGAGGGTAGAAAAGACACCCTGAAGCCTGTTCAACTTATTGTAACTCAAGTCCAAGACTTGTAACTGTTTGTTGTTCATTATGGCGTCTACCTCTATCCTTGCAATCTTGTTGTGACTCAGGTTAAGGTGCTTCAATTGGTCAAAATTTATCAAAGCATTGTTATCACAGTGCATAATACGGTTCCAGCTTAAGTCCAACTGCTCCAGGTCCTTCAACAGCTCCCAGTCCAGCATCTTTTTGCTCAGCACAGTGATCATATTGCCACGCAACAGCAGCTCTTTAAGACTTGGCGTGCCTGCAAACACAGTTTGGGTACGAAAGGTATGCTGAGTGATCAAGTTGTAATTCAGGTCCAGATGTTCCAGAACTGGTGTGCGATCAAAGCAACCTTCTTGGAAACGTGATATGTGGTTGTGGGACAAGAAAAGGTACAGAAGATTGGGATAGGGGAGACTGTTGTTTGAGATCTCTACTATAGAATTATTGGAAGCGTCAAGCGATCGTATATTACCCAGTGTATTTGGTATCTGTTTAAAGTCGAGATTTGAACAAACAGGTTCATACTGGTTATTACATTGCACGCCACAAATACTGCAGTTTGCGGGTGCTAAGGTGCTGGTTGTCATGACAGTAGTTGTGGTTCTCGGTGGTAAAGTTGGAGTGAGAAATCCTCTAGGCGTTTGGCTTGAGTCGTCTTTCACTGTTGAAGGTGCTGCTGCCGTGGTTGTAGAAGAATAATTTTGTGAAGCAGCTGATGGAATGGTGACTGACGTATTAACAGTGCCTGTAGGTTTCAGTGTTGTTGGCGACATTGTTGTTGAAGATGTGGACACACTGCCTGTGTTGTTAGTCCTATTACTCTGGGAGTTCACTGTCCCTAACACAAGCACCATTATCAGGCATTTTAAGTCCCCCATAGTGAAAGGATAATTGTCTCGTCAATTTATGCAAAACTGTTTATAGATATCAATATCTCAGAACTTGTCTTTCCTCTTGTTTGACTTTTTTCACTTTGTTGATTCCCCTTTGATCCAGTATCTGCAAAATAAATAATCAATATATATTTTTAAAAAAGCAGCGATTATGCTGTATTGTGCAGGGATAGAAAAAGTCAATTTAATTTAGCAAAACAATAATGTGTCAATAAACATGTTAGTGTACATGACAATGCATATGATTGGCAACTAAAATCAAGCAAAAATAAACCTCATTCATTAGAGGTTATGAAAAGTTGTTATGATTATCTCTCTCTGAGCTACTTACAGACTGCACTCAACTTCACATTCAATATATTACAAATGGTAAATAAGACTTTGGGGGGGGGGGGGAGAGAAAGCATAAGACTGCATTCCCACATATTTTAGATTGATCTCCATGGGAGTCTCACTAGATTACTGTCAGCTTAGTCAGCTTAAATGTCTCTCCTGCCTACTAAAAGCTGTAAGGGGGTAATTAACTTACATGCACTTGGCTGACAGCAATTTAGCGTGAACCTCCAGGGAGTTATGTCGATCCAGATAGATCGTTCTAAATCTGTGGGAATGCAGTCCAACACCACCTCTTTGTGGTTAACCAGTGATGGTGCCCTGGAGAACACTAAACATGAAGACAGATGGCACAGCTAATGTGTGGAGAGATAACAACTGACTAGCTAAACCAATAAAAGCTGATGAATGTTGTGATGTGTAGTACTAAGAAATAGTACAATAAATATATGCCTGCATGGGGTCAGGTGTGTGATCCATCTCAATTTTGTGCATATTTATGCTTGAAACAGTGTTAAATTGCAGTGTTGGGAAAAGATCAAGTTCTCAGAAAAGAGCCCATTTTTCCAGGTTGATTTTGGTCCCTTTGGTTGAATATTTTTTGGTAATACAGTCTTAATGGTACTGTCTGGAACTTTGGGCATTTTCTTTGCCAGTGTAGATTACCAACTACAGTAACTGTAATGTGGATTCGAGCAGAGTGTGTCTTAATGAAAATTAACATCAGTCAACATCAGTATCTCCCGCATTCTGGTCTACCCTTTACTGATCAAAATGCACAAAAAATCACTGCAAATGACCAGAAATCTTCATTTTATTTACGTTTGTGCCCCAGAAAGTGCTGTTTTCATTTGAGTGAAGTTCAATTTACATCATGAATAGATTATGGTGACTGGTGGCCAACAGGACAAATTGCTTTCTAATCCATAATTATAACAACTGGCACTTTCCAGACTTCACTGCATGATTACTCCATCCCTTTGAACAATGAACATTGCTGACTAACACAAAGCAGAAAGATGGCAATAAAAGAAATTTGCAATTAACAAAAAAAGAGGGCAGATGGGAGCTAATTATTAGACCACAATACCAGAGACAAAATCAATAATTTTTGGAAAACTGGATATTCAACGTGTATGATAAAAACAGAAGAAGAAGATTCCTTTTTTGATTTTGGAACTTAACTGACATAATATCACCTACTTGATATATGCATCAGACATAGGACTCGATGTAATGTTTATTGTTTCTACACTGATGTTAAATCTAATTACAGAAGAAACCCCAGAAAGTGCAGTGCAGTAGGGAGAAGTACTAGTAGTTAGTTTATTGATTCTGCTTTTCCAACCTCTGTTAGATAAAAATAAAAATTCAGGTAATGTAGTTTTTCTTACAAATCTTGTTTTCATATCCAAAGATTCAAGTCATGCACTGTATAGACACACGCAGAAGATAGCATCTTTACCCAGGTTTAAGCATGCTGCACATATAATATGTTGACAGCAACTGTCTCATGACTCAAGAAAAGAATAATCGCCTGAGTTATACAACATACTCTTCATCACTGTCCTCAAACACACTGCAGGTCTCTTGTAGGTTTCTAGACCTGTTCTCTTTCAAGACTGATAATGATCTAGCTACACACAAGCTACCAATTACTAGTAAAGGAGTGATAACATTACTCTGTGTACACTAGCTGGTGCAGTTTAGATAGCTACCAGCAGGACAGAACCAGGCAGATGTAGTAATGTGGTGTGTGTGTGCATGTGTGCTCCTAAAGAATGAACTATCTACATTTTATCTGGCTGTACCAGGGCAAGCATGCTGCCTCTCCCCTTGAGACAGGGGGGGGGGAGAGGAGAGAGGGACATTGTGGACACAAAGTTGGCTTGTATGATTAGATATATCAGAAAACATATCATACAGAAGCATTCTCTCTCTTTCTCTCTCAGGCTAAGTATCTCCTGTAGCTAAAACACAACCCCTGTGGCTTTTCTGACAGCAACTTATTAATTCACATGACAGTCACCAAGTTTCATGTGGTCCTATTATCCAAACTACCGTGTATCATATCAAACCAAATATTAGCCATTATCAACAATAGTCACTGTTAATTTACCTGCATAGTTTTTTCTGTACTAGGTCATGATATTGCAATTTCTTTGCCTTCATGTTATCCTGTCCAAATGGATTTTAATAAATTCAGAGATGAACCAAATCTAGAAACTGAGGAGTGGACACTTTCCGGTCCCTTTCAGTAGCATTAATTACTAATTATTATCAATCATCTTTCTCACCTGTATGACTCATCGCCTTGGAATGAGACGGACAAGAAGTTACCTGTCGATCTTGCTATCTAAACAATTCAAACGTTAATATATACTACAAAATACCGTGTGTAGTAAAAAGTGATGCCTAGAAATCGTAACCTACATTTTAGTTAAGAAGAAAAGATGCTGACTTGCATCTGAGTAGCGGACAGGTAGAAGCTTTTCGTGACCTAATTTGCCAAGGACGAAAAGTACATCGATTGCCCACCTGCCATACAGTTATCAATCGACGTAGAACGAACTAACAACACATTAAAGTCTTACTAAAAACAATTCCCGTGTACATTCTTAACATAAATGAGCATTTCGTCGCTCCAGTGACTAGTCATTGACCCTGTAATTCACCTAATAACTCGTTTTGTCGGTAACATAATACCTGAACTAGAATTTAGTTAATCAAACAAAGTCTTGCAGAAAAAAACAATTAAACAAATTCACCGCCGTTACTTAATCTACTAAATCCCCCCTAAAAAGTTTAACTCACCCCATATGCCACAGTAATATCCCATCAAGTTTAACAACGACATATGGACCAAAACTCTGGCTATATCACAAATATTCTACGGTTAACCACACCGTTACCTTACCTTGTTATCACTTGCCTGCCTGTGCCATATTGAAATGAACGCAATAATATCTGACCCAATTACCAATGAAGCACGCGATAGCTGCGCCACCTGGGGAGTGCATGACGCATGCGCTTCAAATTAGTCAGTCCAGTGACGAAGTCAATGTACTAGTGAAGGTGTAGGCTTATTATTTAATTGAAATCGGAATTTTTTCTTCCGGTGATATCAGAAAATAAATAAATAAATAAATAAATAAATAAATAAATAAATAAATAAATAACAGGGGCGGATCCAGGATTTTTTAAATGGGGGGTCCGCGGACGCGAAGTCGACCACCCCCCCTTCTTGGCGTGGGGTCCGGGGCTCGCTGAAGGGACCGGGGGGAAAATGGCATTTTAGGTAAGACTTGGTATGGTTTAGAACTATATGTATGATTCAGCTAGTCAAAAGTCTAATTCCAAGAGGGGACCATGGGCATGATTTATATTGTATTTTTCAGAAATCGAAGGGAGTCAGGACCCTCCCTGACACCCCCATAAATCCGCCACTATTTACCGTGCCACTTTACCGGGTTCTTACAGGTAATTCGTCCAGGGTGGGGGAGGGGCTACTCCCTTTAACTGGTCCCAAGGCACCCAAAAGCCATGGCAGCCATTTAGGTGACAATCTTACATAATATTCAAACATTAAAATTGACAGTCTCTCCAGGGGTGGATAAAGGATTATTTGAATGGGGGTCCGATCTTTTAAGGAACGACAGGCCTCGAATTTGTTGTCAGAATCGACAATTCTAAACTATACTGGATTTTTATGCAAAAGGTGTTTTGCCCGTACCTACGAGAGCTTTCATACGTCATCTGGGATTTGAGCTCGTGACTTGCCGTTACCAAGGTTTGCTCATGGCTTGGTTATTATCATTTTTTTTTTTTTTTTTGCATCCAAGCACGCTACCGCAGTTTTTACAAAATATTTAATACTGTTTTTAAATTTTCACAGATGTAGGGGAGCTAGATATCGAAATTATAGTTTGTAAACAAAAGAGAGTAAAAAGGAACTTGGTTGAATTTGCAACCTGACAATACACGCCAGCGCGAGACGTTAATTTTTTAATTGCAGTTGTTCAAACTGTCTTTTCTTCCCGCTTTTGGTCTGTTGCAAATAAATAATATGGAAATTATATAATATTGATTTATTGACGACGCCATACAGTGTTAAAAAAGCAGGATGCACAAAAAACAATGGTGGTATTAAAGAACCTTTAGATTTAAATTCGTATGCTAGACATGCTCTTTCTTGTTTTTTCTGTAGCAAATTTACTCATGATCATTCAGTCTTGTCTTCTCTATATATTGCATATTTCAATTATTTTTTTCTTTAATTTTACATTCAACAATTTGGACGATGCACTAATCACAAAAACTTAATAGATGTAATGTGTAAATATTGATAACTCCTATTTTGTAATGCAGTTGAACATTTCTCTCCCAAAAGACAGCAACTTGTGGATATATGAAAACAGTAATTCTGCTCTATAAACAGTGTTTTAGTGGAACATTATTAGGTTGAAAATTATCATCTCTTTAAATTTTTTTATTTCAGTCTATAGCCCCTTCTCACTTAATGTGAGTATGCGTCGTGGAAAGTTATCTGGCTTTATTTGGCATCGTCTTCTTTGTTGTTATAAACGTCCGTCTCTCTGGCAAACAAATCTCTGAGGGCTTTATTGACCATATCGCGTTCATTGTCGGACAGCTGGTTTTGCTAAAAAAAGAAACGCGGAGAAGAATCCATATTGTGAATGCTGCCAGAGATACAACCCTTAAAACCGACCAGTATTTTAGCAAGCAAATGTATAACTTCACGTAAGCATTGATCTCTAAAAAGTCCGTTACGTTGTGGAAATGAACACTGAAGATTTGGAGAAATCAAAATGACAAACATTACGTTGACTGAGATGTTAATATAACACTTGACTTTTACTGCTACGCAATAATCTGTGGCCTGACGGAGCGTTTAATTTGGCAAAGCATGCATAGGTCATTGACCTACCTCGTCCTGCATCGGGCTGTCTCCTCTGTCCTGAAGCCCATAGCGTCTTCTTCCTAATATTCGTCTGAGGATGTAAGCTATGCACAAAGGATAAATGGAAGTTTTCAGTTAAAAATATCTTTTGGGTTATGAATGAAATGACAACAAATATGAAAATGAACATATCTTTGGAAAATTGATAAGTCTTATGTACCGTGAATATGTTATAAATACATTTGGAATATTTGGACTTAACAGTTGTAAAACAACACCGAAACTCGACATATTGCAGAAGCCCATAAAGACGAGTATAGGCTACTGTTCAGACCGTAAATTCGTTTTAGAATTTTGGATGTAATGCTTTAAATGAAAGGAAACTATGAAGTTGACATAAGACGTAAATAGAAAGTCAAAATGCATTTCGCACTCATAAATATATATATATATATATATACTGCAAAAAGTTAATTACACGTTGAAACATTGGCACGAATAAATATGAGACAAAGAACATACCTTCAGAACCAGCGAACATTTCCACCAATAACATTGTAGCCAGCAAAACCGCAAAAATCGCAACCTTTCCCATGCTGNTATATATATATATATATATATATATATATATATATATATATATATATATATACTGCAAAAAGTTAATTACACGTTGAAACATTGGCACGAATAAATATGAGACAAAGAACATACCTTCAGAACCAGCGAACATTTCCACCAATAACATTGTCGCCAGCAAAACCGCAAAAATCGCAACCTTTCCCATGCTGAAAACGTGCGTACTAAATGTAGATCAAATGTCGTTCAAACTTCGATTGTAGTCAGCTTTGGAATACACTCTTTTTGTGCAAAACTTGGCTTTATATGGGTTCTTGTGGTTATGGTTTATGATCACCCACCCATCAGACTACCTTATTTCGTTGACAAAATGATCGATAATTTTAAGCTTATGTAACTTCATTTTACCCATACCCTCCCTTACCATTATCTTGAACGTTGTAGGCCTACGCAAAGAGGCGTCAATATATATCCAACCCTAACTAGTGATTTTCCACAGTAAAAGGGGGGTTAGCAGGGGGAGTTAACTTTCTACAATATGTCATTATGTGAAGTGTAACCGTCATATGCTAACAGGTGCCTTGCACGACTTGGAATTAGTGAAGGCGGAAACGAGCTACAGGTGGGGGGCAGCACTTTGCATGGAGAGAGAGCCAAACTATGTTAATGAAACTGAGGACGGGCACTATTGTTATCGTGATTTATTGTTTACACATTTCCAAACCCAACCCCTTGAAATTGCTGGCTACAGACCGGGAACCACAGCTATCTTTATCTATTTCTAGACAAAAGGTGAAATTGCAATACAATTATTTCTGATAGAAATGCAGACAGTTTCAGAGATAACGAAGGCAGAAACACAAACAAAAGTTATATGATTCATTTGAAGTTACATTTTTTACGTTTTAATGACACATGATGATGTCACACAACCTATTTTAAAAAGGTAGCACGTGCAAACAGAAAGAGAAAATAAAGTGAAAGCACATCTTTACTAATGGAGTGACCATTTACTCGCACTGGTGACACATTGCGTCGAACTAAAACGAAAGGAATTTTACGAGCGATTAACATCATGCTACATAGGTCCAGTCTAAAATATCTTAATTCCACTGGTAGTAAAATAAAAAATAACTGGAGAAATTGCGATGAATTTCGTTAAGACATAATTCGATTGCTTTGAGAACTTCGATCCGAAAACATGCTTTTGCCCCTGTAAATTTCATGAGTTTCATTTTGCCTCTACTTCTGTTAACTCGAAATGAAAGGTGTGGTCACAGTTTAGATATTATTCTATCTACCAAGCTGCGTTTGTTGATGAATTGATCTCCCAAAGTCCTCATTTTCAACATACATAATACATTTTACCATTACGCCAAATCTCCAAATCTCCAAATACTCTTGACGAGTTAATAGTATGTTTACCCTTATCATTCCCAAGCCAGTGGTATTTTTTCTTTCCACGTATGTAATTATGCACTTGTTGCCGAAGAGAAAGTAAAATGACAGTAACTGAAGTCATCGTAACAGGACAGTCGGACTGGTACCAGCAGAACTTAAGTGATGACAGAAAGGGGTCGATGTCCGTCACGCTGTTAAAAGTTACGTAACGTGTCTTAAAAGAATTAGTTAAACCAAGGAGTCTGTTATAACTCCTTGGTTAAACTGGGGCCTGTTTCACAAAAGGAAGATTGTCCAAAATCAGGCCTACCCAACTACCAGACTCGGCACATAAGGATCCTGAATTAACCGGTATANCTGCAAAAAGTTAATTACACGTTGAAACATTGGCACGAATAAATATGAGACAAAGAACATACCTTCAGAACCAGCGAACATTTCCACCAATAACATTGTAGCCAGCAAAACCGCAAAAATCGCAACCTTTCCCATGCTGAAAACGTGCGTACTAACTGTAGATCAAATGTCGTTCAAACTTCGATTGTAGTCAGCTTTGGAATACACTCTTTTTGTGCAAAACTTGGCTTTATATGGGTTCTTGTGGTTATGGTTTATGATCACCCACCCATCAGACTACCTTATTTCGTTGACAAAATGATCGATAATTTTAAGCTTATGTAACTTCATTTTACCCATACCCTCCCTTACCATTATCTTGAACGTTGTACGCAAAGAGGCGTCAACATATATCCAACCCTAACTAGTGATTTTCCACAGTAAAAGGGGGGTTAGCAGGGGGAGTTAACTTTCTAACTTTCATTATGTGAAGTGTAACCGTCATATGCTAACAGGTGCCTTGCACGACTTGGAATTAGTGAAGGCGGAAACGAGCTACAGGTGGGGGGCAGCACTTTGCATGGAGAGAGAGCCAAACTATGTTAATGAAACTGAGGACGGGCACTATTGTTATCGTGATTTATTGTTTACACATTTCCAAACCCAACCCCTTGAAATTGCTGGCTACAGACCGGGAACCACAGCTATCTTTATCTATTTCTAGACAAAAGGTGAAATTGCAATACAATTATTTCTGATAGAAATGCAGACAGTTTCAGAGATAACGAAGGCAGAAACACAAACAAAAGTTATATGATTCATTTGAAGTTACATTTTTTACGTTTTAATGACACATGATGATGTCACAGAACCTATTTTAAAAAGGTAGCACGTGCAAACAGAAAGAGAAAATAAAGTGAAAGCACATCTTTACTAATGGAGTGACCATTTACTCGCACTGGTGACACATTGCGTCGAACTAAAACGAAAGGAATTTTACGAGCGATTAACATCATGCTACATAGGTCCAGTCTAAAATATCTTAATTCCACTGGTAGTAAAATAAAAAATAACTGGAGAAATTGCGATGAATTTCGTTAAGACATAATTCGATTGCTTTGAGAACTTCGATCCGAAAACATGCTTTTGCCCCTGTAAATTTCATGAGTTTCATTTTGCCTCTACTTCTGTTAACTCGAAATGAAAGGTGTGGTCACAGTTTAGATATTATTCTATCTACCAAGCTGCGTTTGTTGATGAATTGATCTCCCAAAGTCCTCATTTTCAACATACATAATACATTTTACCATTACGCCAAATCTCCAAATACTCTTGACGAGTTAATAATATGTTTATCCTCACCATTCCCAAGCCAGTGGTATTTTTTCTTTCCACGTATGTAATTATGCACTTGTTGCTGAAGAGAAAGTAAAATGACAGTAACTGAAGTCATCGTAACAGGACAGTCGGACTGGTACCAGCAGAACTTAAGTGATGACAGAAAGGGGTCGATGTCCGTCACGCTGTTAAAAGTTACGTAACGTGTCTTAAAAGAATTAGTTAAACCAAGGAGTCTGTTATAACTCCTTGGTTAAACTGGGGCCTGTTTCACAAAAGGAAGATTGTCCAAAATCAGGCCTACCCAACTACCAGACTCGGCACATAAGGATCCTGAATTAACCGGTATATCGGACCACACTACCCGTTTTCAAGGTGTGTGTCTGATCGCATTTCGGAGTATCAGTCAGAACACCGACAGGATGAGCCCACGGTCGTCCTACAAAATTTGTTCTGGGGTATGATACTCCGAAATGCGATCCGGTTAATTCAGGATCCTTATGTGCAGAGTCTGGTAGTTGGGTAGGCCTGAAAATCGTTGACCAAAACTTGTTTTTTCTTTGAGCCATTTGAGCCAAGAAAAAATCTGAAGTTGTTTCGTTAAAGGAAATGTTGCTAATGTATCATGAAACTAATTCCCTCTGATATAGACCAGTAGTTACTAAACTCTAGTTTAGTAGGCTATTGTCATTGATTTTGAATGGAAATCTCTGAATCATTCGAGAGAGCCTGAAAAGAGGCTGTCAGCACCTTGTGACGTCACACGTGAGTATAAATCGTGTGAGAATCCACGTCAAATGGGACTCTCTTTTCAAGGATAAGGATGAAACACTTCACTGGGAATGTTGTCTTAGAAAGAATGCAAAAGTGACACGAAAAACGTAGAATCACTGCGGTGATGCAATAGACTGTTATTTGACACATCATAAAAAAAAAAGAAAAAAAAAAGAAAAAGGAAAAAAGGAAAGTAAAAAAAAAAAAAAAAAAAAAACAGAAAAATGTCCGTGGATAAATTATGTCAGCTTTTATTCCTTTCCTCATTCTGTGTAGTTTTTAATAATGTGTCATGACTTGTTGGTCCCAAACAAAAACTGTTAAGATTTTTTATATTCTAGAAAGTACATACTTATATGCCCAAATCCGATAAAACGTATTAAGTTTCGGGTTTTGGCAACCATTAAGATTTGACTAAAATATCGTATTATTTTTAACAATTTTGAATTTGCTGGCTACGGATCTGTATATCACCTATATAGTGAAATAGACCCTATTTAATTATTGTTTATGAAACATGTTATAACAAATTTGAAAAGTATGACTGACGACCAACTCAAATATTATTTTGAAAAGTTGATGTATAGTTTCATTTCAGTAATGATGAGAGTAAGAGAGAGAGAGACACCTCGGGCCCTTGTTATGTCATCTGTCTTCTCGGCTGAGTTAAATCGGATCCAAAAAAATTTCCCGGGAGTACATTCTTTCGTGTGTGTGTGCGTGTGTGTGTGTGTGTGTGTGTGTGTTGGAGAGGGGGAGGGGGGAAAATAGTCGTTCATACCTCCCCCCCATCGTCCCACCGTTCTTTATAGCGTGAGAGCCATCATGTCGTAGAAGCCCTAATCCTGATACTGAGGTCATATAGTCTAATATTTAGATACATCTGTTTAAATAAAACACCTGGGCAGGTGTTTTAATCAGCACCAGGTGAGACAGAGCGCCCGGATAGCTCAGTCGGTAGAGCATCAGACTTTTAAGGATAGCCAAGGTATCTGAGGGTCCAGGGTTCGAGTCCCTGTTCGGGCGAGAAGCTTTTGTAACGATTGATGCACAAGGGTGTGTATATATCATCAAAATATTGTAACTTTTCGAATGACATTTTGTTCATGGTCACTAGTAAAATCCCATATATCATTTAGTAAATTTGCCCATTGGCACTGTGTCCCTACTCCTGAGTTCTCAAAGCTACCCCCCACCCCTAATAGTACCGAATCCGTCGTGTTAAGAGGCCATCGTACAGGTGCAGGAGGGCGCCTTTATATCTACCTGTGTCACTTTGATCTGAGACAAATGAAAATGGCCCGATGGCACGTCGAAATATTTCACGGGATTGACAAAATTTTACTAAGTTTGTAACAAATGGTAATATCTACTATCCACCAATCTGGTAATTTTTTAAATCTCAGAGATGGGGCTTCGAGAAAGACCCTGCTCTCGGCGAAGTGCCAGCGTACCAGACAGTGGACTAGCCATGTTGGACTCAAATAGTCGGACCAGCCCAGGGAGATGCCACCTGTAGAGTGACGTCCAAATTTTAACTTAAAGAAAATGCCGTGAAGCTTGAAAGGCACATTAAGCCATATACATGAAAGCGACTTCTGACAGTAACAGAACACCGACTAAGATTAAAACAACTACGATTACCAACGATTACCTAAGGATTACCTGAGAATTAGACTAATATAACACTTAACTTAGTACGAGTTCCAAACTGCATGTGTTACAGTGGCGTTGAATTGTATTGAAAATTCTGAAATGTTTTCTATGTCACTAGTGGTACGAAATGACGTCATCGTGGTATCAGTCAACTACCTCGTGGGTCCATTTGGATTCTTGACCACTGGTGACGCCAAAGCTCCTGGTAACGCTGGATTCTGGGATCAAATAGAGTGACTCAAATGGATGCAAGATAATATAAGAAATTTTGGTGGAGACCCCAATAAGTAAGTGTTTTACCACTGTCACATGAACCAATTTAAATCAATGGAAATTGTCACAAAATGGATAAGTTCTTCAATAATGAGTAAAACAGTGGGCAATTCTTCCCCCCCAAAAAAGAGCAAAATGATAACAAGTAAAACGTATTTAATTGTCTAGTACGCATCAATACTGTGTATCTATATGCGCATCCTGAGTTCGTTTTTATTAGTAACATTTTAAGAGGTTGATCGAAATTTTATGACCAAATTGTGTCGACTTATTGTGTGTATCTAAATGACTATTTCAGTGTGACTATTTTCGAAGAATCGGCAGGTGGCGGTAGTGTTTCACAACTGGCTATGACGGTGGCCTCCATGGGTCTTTTCCATCGTTTTATATCCATGAGTGGCACCGCACTAACCGATGGGACCTGGGTAAAAGACGGTCCTGACGTCGCTACCAAGGTTGGACAAAATCTTGGGTGTAACACTGCAGCATCGTTGGTGGTCTGTCTCCGTGCAGCCAATGCTACCGCCCTGCTCAAAGCGTCCGACCAGTCAATGTGCCCAGGACGGTATTCAGCCCTTTTTGCCCCTGTTGTCGACGGCGACATGTTTCCTCGTAGTTTGGAAGAAATGCTGAAGGATCCCAACTCAACTGCGCTGAGACATTTTCTGTCCCTAGACTACATGGGTGGATTCACGGACTCTGATGGCGGAGTTAACCTCCTTTTCCCACCAACCAACATAACCCTTGGTGTACCGCCCTCTTTTATGAAGGACACTTCTCTTCCTCAGTTTGCTTCCCGGACTTCCGCCTACCACAAAGATGAAATAGCACAGAAACTAAGAGAAGTGTATTACATTGCTAATACCAGCATGGTAATGACTGGTCACCTAATGGTCAACCTCTATACTGATATCTATTTTTTTGTACCGACAGTTGGCTTCCTTAGAAATCATCTTATGGTGGCTCCACCTATCTTTACTACTTCACCAAGGAACCGTCATTCCCGCATCTCCTGCTAGTACCTGAGTGGTTTAAGGGAGTAAACCACGGGGACGAGGTCGTCTTCATGTTAGGGCCTGACGGTACTGCTCTATTCAACGGCACCTTCACGGAATTAGAAAAGAACGTTCCCAGAGCTTTTATGATCTACTTTGCAAACTTTGCAAAAACTGGGTAAGTCTGAGTACGTTTACTTTGAAGACGTACATAGTTAGATGTGTAAAGAAGTGCGGGATATAGATGTGGAGAATATGACATTGGTTAATATTCAAACGCGTACACTGCACTTTACCTTAAGCTTTGAAATATTTGTAGTTTGCAACTTTCCAGAAACCCTTACAATCCCGATACTGTACCAAGTCCATGGCCCCAGTATACGTATACGAGGGAGGAGTATCTAGACATTGGTGACGTCATCGTCAATAAAAGTGACGTCATACCACGGCGCATTGACCTGTGGTTAGACACCATCCCTGAGATACTCGCCAGGTCCACCTCCTCCGCACCGTCCACGACGCCAGTGGCTAGTGAAGGGGTTCAAGTCCATTTCAGCGCCATATTTGCCATACTTGTCATGTTTAACGTCTTAAAATTGTTTTGTTGAGGTTGCCACTTGTAGTTCCTGTTTTATCATTTCAGAGATTCTGTTACCATGTTTAAAGAACTTCGTTAAAGGAAAGATGTCCTGACCAAAAAGAGGGTCACCTGTGTATCTGAACATGGATTGTTTTCCTCAAACAGGGACTAGAAATCTTTTATTTTAGTGATATTATTGTTAAACTTTTTGTGTAAAATAGCTGATTGTGTGCATGACAGTATTTTAAGTAATAACTTACTGAATGAAAGACACCTCTCTGCCTCAGATTAAGCATCCTTAAAGCGACAAAGATTTCGCTTTTGGACACGAACACATTGATTTTGTAGTCAAGTTTAATTTACAGCTTCTTAAATTTACCTTCATCACTTCTTAGGGGTCGGTCAGATAAAAGCAATCCACTACATTTAAGACAAAGAAATGAGCATGATATTTGTTTTACGTAATCTCCCTTTTAAGTCACACAGCACATATACTTTGCTAATTTCGCAAAAATATTCTTGAGAAGCTCAGAACGTAATGCCCGGATGGCTCAGTCGGTAGAGCATCAGAATTTTAAGACATATCAAGGTATCTGAGGGTCAAGGGTTTCAGTCCCTGTTCTGGCTTGAACCATTTGTTTTTTTTTTTAAAGAAAACGGTCGACACGTAAAACCGAACTTCTCTTTTCTCAAATTATTCATAGTCAGAAACCCAGGTGCAAGCTGGCCAAATTGTGGCAACTTATTTTATATGGGGACTCTTAATTTATGGCTGGAGTCGTTAATTGGAGCATCTGTGCCAAAAAATCTACACTGGATTTAATATAAAAGTTAAAAAGTCAATACTTTGATGCTTATTTATACATTTGTCAAAGACAAACAAAATTTGATTTTTACTTTGTATCTCTTACGTGACTTTGCAAAAATCTTCTCTGTACGTAGACAATTCGTGAACTTCTTTTGTGACGGCATACCAAGAGATAACGTTTCCTCCAAAATTATCGCCACAGCTTGCCACTGCTGCAACATTAACATTGTCGGTGTTCCAAACATTGATGCTAGTGATGTCACCAACATAGGCTTGACTAGCGACAAACCCGCCGCCAACCGTATCTTGATCTTGTCCAACAATCCAAACTCCATCTAAAAACATATCTTCTTTTTATTTTATTTCATTTTTTGATGATGTAAGTATAAATTTTCTGAATACCTTATAAACTAGGTACCTATCAGAAATACATTTTCGGCACAAAACTGACAACTATCCAGATTGGTACTGAAAGTGCCAACAGCAACAGTTACTTTTATAGACTATTAGCGCCATTCGCATAAATATTTACTGATTGTCTTTCTTATAGATGTCACCGATTTATATACCCAAGATACTCGACATATTAATAAATGATAAGTATTTCTTACTTGCTGGTATGGTTTTGTCTGTTTGGAAGCCAGTGCCCGCCGCTGCAGGCATGCCGTCCTTGTAAACCGTCCACTTCCCACCACGATTGTTCCAAGAGAAGCACCAGTGGTGCCAGGCCCCATCATGGACTTTAGACACGGATGTGTCTTTTATTGCGTTAAATACATAGAGTACGATGGCTCCATTTTTCTTGTACCCAAGGAGGAAAGCGTTGTCCTTTAAAGGCACAGCGTAAGACAGGAGATATGACTCGTCATTTCCAGTGAAGGCAGTCTTAGCCCGCAGACACGCTGTCATGGCGGTCATCGCAGGAGTGGCTGCCTGCAGCTTCACGTAGCTCTTTGTGGTCGGTGGCGATGGCCATCGGAGAGTTGTAGTTTTATCTAGATATAATCACGGGAGATTTGTCTAAACTATGTAGCCGGTTTTTCATCTTTTGGGATGTTTCGACAAGCAAGTGCAGCTTTGGATTTTTATTTCGACTTAACGCAGTTTTTCTAAGACTACATAACAAGCTACTAATCCAGGCCTACCCAACTACCACAGTGGGTACCGAATGATCCCGAATTCGCCGGTAGAACGGACCACACTACCCGTTTTCAAGGTGTGCGCCAGTACGCATTTCACACTATCAAATTTTGAAATGAGATGCACTACTTTCCAACCCCGCTGAGAATCCTCACTATCACATCGCGTACTAGGCAATAGTGGTGTCGCGTCTGATACTTCCAAGCGCGTACTGATACACAACTTGAAAACGGGTAGTGGTCCGACCCACCGGTGAATTCAGGATCATTCGGTGCCGAGTGTGGTAGTTGGGTAGGCCTGTAGTCCACGCAGTCAAAGTCGACAAAATCATATTTAATGGCTGTAGTAATCAATGAAAGTAAAAAAGGCATTTCCATTAAATCAAGGAAATCACATGTTCAAGGACCGCAGCTAAAATGCCGAAATAGGACATTTTTAAAGTGTCTTTGTGGAACACAACTTAATAGGATGAAAATTCTTGGCAGACTTTGGTTAAACAGATGCAAGGTGCTTAAGGCATTAAAATACGCGGATCATTCAACAAAATAGGAATATTCTAGTCACGCCAGTGACGCATTTTGTATAATATTGAAATATTTAAATTAAAATTTATATAAAACTTCTTTTTATCGCTTTAATCACTGTTCATCTGTTTCTATTTTAAAGGGTATTACAATATAAAACTAAAAAATAACGAGACAAGTCAAAATTTTGCAAATATTATTCAAAATCGGTAACTTACTGACGTGGCTCAAATGTTTACTTTTTCGTGGAATGAAACAACGTAGATACTAGTATGTACCCTTGATAAAAGTAGGGCCTACTGGTGCGTCCATTTCTATTACTACTAAGCCTATATCCTTCCTGAAGTATGGGCAAAGAGCACAACTTACCAGAGATGGACAACCCAACGTAGAGAAGTAAAACAGACGCTGCAAAAGTGCATGGTTCTTGACGCACAGAGCTCCAGGTGAGTTTCACTAAACAGACGAAATACTGTTAGTATATGTATGCGTAATTAGTTATAAAGTGCTTATTGTCTGTCCTGCTTATCGGAACATCACGTTTCTCGTAATAGATAATAACCAGCGTAATTTGTTAGTTATATAGTGCTTATGTCTGTCCTGTTTATTGGAACATTACGATTCTCGTAATAGATAATAACTAGCGTAATTTGTTAGTTATATAGTGCTTATGTCTGTCCTGTTTATTGGAACATTACGATTCTCGTATCAGATAATAACCATAAAACTGATGTAATATCTGACTACAGGACCTGAAGATTGATAACAAATTCGACATTTACCGCAAATATCCCCAGCACACATTGAAGCCGTACGCACGACCGCGTCTGATGATGGTTTACAGCAATTAAGCGATGATTTCCATTTTCCGTTATCCCTTGAATCTCAGCTGTCGCACTAACAGCTAGATTATGTGCAATTTCAAACCCACTCCAGATGAGTGGCCGGCGTCGAGGTCCGTCGAGGTGGTAAAATTTGATTATTTATGGTTACATAATTTTATGCTGTTTATCTTCTTAATATGATTAAAGAAGTATTTGTCATCAGAGAGATTCACCATGGAGTGGTTCACGTACTTAACACGCTTCAAAACAGAGCGCGTCTCCTCTTCAAACTTTATCAACGCGGTTTTGTTCTTTTATGCAGATATACAATGCAACTGAAGCCACAAGTATAATTGACGTTATGCAATTGTTGCTTTGCCAGCCCCAAAATGTGTATGCACATTGGCGAAGTTTGACAGGTTTACAAACGTGAACCGCGACATTATTGTAAATATTCTGCTTGCCATCAGACCATGTGGACCTTCGTAGATGACCATACTTTAAGAGATTATTACAAAAAAAAAAAAAAAAAAAAAGATATAAAAAACATGAACTAAATGAGAATGTCTGAATGTATTCATTAACATTTTGCAAGTATGGGGAAATTTTCGTTTAAACCAGGAAAATCCTTTTTTTTTTTTTTGGCCACCTCAAACAGTCGTTTCCCATTCAATTGTTGAAAATCGTCAGTAAACGTGCACGGGTATTGGGCTTTAAGGATATTGTAACCCTTTGTTATCATCCAGATACCGAAAATGAGATTTTTCCTGTATCTAATTATTCAATAATGCATCAATTAAAAAAAACCTCGAAAAAAAAAAAAAAAATATATATATATATATATATATATATATTTGTTATGGAGTTATGAGCCCCTAATTACAGATTTTTATAAAGAAGGGCTTTGTTTTGCTTTATCAACGATGCAGTCTGAACTAAAACTTTTAAGAAAATCACTGGCAGGATTTGGGGGTACTATATGGTGTCATTGAATAGGCGTTGAAACGGTGTCGTGGGTGCCCAGGCTAAAGATTAATTTGAGAAACCGATTTTTTAGTTTTCACCCCCAAATCTCAATCATGACGTCACCATACGATGACATGTGTGAAAATGTTAATTCATTTAGTCACTAAACACTGAAGATTTATCTATTACCCAAAATAATGTTTGTAAGGCAGTAAATAAGAAGTTTTGGGTGAAGGGTGACAATATCCTTAGGTCGGATATTTGATATGAACTTATAATTGGCTCTAAGCTTCAGTTCCTGTAGTCAGATATTTACATCCGTGTAGCTGGTTATTATCTGATACGAGAAACGTGATGTTTCAATAAACAGGACAGACAATAAGCACTATATAAGTAGTAATTTACGCATGAGTATACTAACAGCCTTTCGCCTGTTTAGTGATACTCATCTGGAGCCCTGTCAGAGAAGAACCATGCGCTTTTTAACAGCGTCTGTTTTACTTCTCTCCGCTGGGTTGTCCATCTCTGGTAAGTTGTTCTCTTTGCCTATACTTCAGGAAGGATAACGGCTTAGTAAATAGACCCTATTTTTTAAAGGTCACATATCCATGGTATCTCACAAAAAAGTGGATCACGTCGGTAAGTTACCGATTTTGCATAATATTTGCATACTTTTCACTTGTCTCATTATTTTTGTAGTTTTATATTGCAGTATCCTGTAAAAAAATAGGGCAGACAATAAGCACTATATATATTATATATTTTGTAATTGTTGATATATATATCAACAATTATAAAAAGCGATTCAGAGAAGTGTATTATTTAAAGTTTTTTAAAAGTTTAATATTTAAATATAATACAAAATGCATCACTGCGTGACTACAATATTCCCCTTTTGTGGAATGATTCGCGTAGTAATGACTCAGGCACATGACATTTGTTTAACCAAAGAGTGCTAAGAATTTTCAGCCAATTAAGTTACGTTTCTTTTTCGATCTTTTAGCAGTGCTACTTGAACAGGTTGTCATTTTCTTGGAAACGATCATTTACTTTCATTGGTGACAAAGGCCATTTAATAAAACTTTTTTGTCCACTTTGACGGTGTGGATTAGAAACTTGTAAAACTATCTGACACAAATTGTGTTCAATCAACTTTTATTTTTAAGACAAACTTTTAAAAACAAAGCTGCAGTTATCTGTTGAAACGGCCCCAAAGATGGAAGCCCTGTGACATATTTAAAGACAAATGCCCTTAATTATTTCCAGATAAAACTTCGATCTTTCGCTTGCCATCGCCAAAGACCACAAAGAGCTACGTGAAGCTGCAGGCAGCCACTCCTGCGATGACCGCCATGACAGCGTGCCTGAGGGCTAAGACCGCCTTTACTGGAAACGGAAGTTCACATTTCCTGTCCTACGCCGTGGGTTCTATGGACAACGCTTTCCTCTTTGCGTACAATGGGAATGGAGTCATCTACAGCTTGGTATTTAACGCAATAAAAGACACATCCGTGTCTAAAGTCCATGATGGGGCCTGGCACCACTGGTGCTTCTCTTGGAACAATCGTGGTGGCAAGTGGACGGTTTACAAGGACGGCATGCCTGCAGCGGCGGGCACTGGCTTCCAGGCAGACAAAACCATACCAGCAAGTAAGAAAATACTTTTCATTTAGTAATAAGTCAATTTTATGATATATATATATATTTGCATAAAACATATCCAGGTTACCTTTCTTAGGTGTCACGGATATATATATATATATCCGTGACACCTAAGAAAGGTAACCTGGATATGTTTTATGCAAATGGTACTCAAAGGACCTCTTGTTCTTCCCACATCCCGCACTGATTTTCAACTCACTTTAATTATGCTGCACAATTACTTTTGTAGTAGGTATACCTACCTTCATATTGTATATTCATATTCTTTAATTCTAGAATCATAAGAAAATGAAATGAAATAAAACAAACGACTATATGTTATTTGTTCAACTTATTTTAAGATGGAGTTTGGATTGTTGGACAAGATCAAGATACGGTAGGCGGCGGATTTGATGCTACACAAGCATATGTTGGTGACATCACTAGCATCAATGTTTGGAACACCGACAATGTAAACGTGGCAGCAGTGGCAAACTGTGGCGATAATTTTGGAGGAAACGTCATCTCTTGGTATGACGTCAGCAAAGAAATTCACGAAGTGTCTACATACAGAGAAGATCTTTGCAAATTGAAATAAGAGATACAAAGTAAAAATTGAATTTCGTTTGTCAAGCTTTTGCCTTTACAGATTACATGATGTACTAAATCCTATAATGTTCTTAGTTATCTATTATATTCCAGGACGTTCTACAAAAATTCTGGAATATAATTAAAAGTTAGTCTGATTATCACAACACCTAGCTGCTAACATTGGGCTCCTATATACACTGTAGGTGATCGAGTTAGTGTACAGTCAGCTGTGGGATGCTTACCAATGCTCACCACTTTCCTTGGCTTCGGTCGTCTGTTAGATCGTGGTCTGTGTGGTCCATATACTCATCACCAGGCGGTAGTCCTAGGTTACACTTCTTGCGCTATTGTATTACAATGGGTTAACTGTTAATTTTCATTCTTGAAGACCAGCATGTGTCTGAGCAGTGTTGCACCTGTACTACACTGGGTTGGCTGTTCTCATTCTTGAAGGCCCCCATGTGTTTGAACACCTGTGTATGCTGCAAGCCGGCTACTCAATCCTACTCCCATTGAGGATGGGGAGGTAGTATTTGCCCAAATCTATGACTAGCTAAAAGGACTTACTTTTTCCCCTAGATTGTGAATTTTTCAGTTGACCATCTGAGTTCAATCCTCACCATGCAGCGGCAGAACATTGTGGTCACGCCCAAGTAACTCTGTGTTACTTCGATATTTCATAGATGCAAATTTTTGCCACAAGAACTGATCAAATGCCAACATATGTTGTAGTTTCAAATGGCATAACTAAGATATACCAAGATATTCCCGAAAAGTGATATTTCCTGCTTACTTGCTGAGCTGTATATACTGTAACAGGGGCAGATAAGTAGGTCAGTAAGAAGGTCAATGTACGACCAAAAATGTGAAGAACGTGCACTTTTAAAGCTCTTTTATGGTTAATTGAGTAATTAAATCTGTTTATCGACGTTTCTTGATTCGTAGAAAAAAAACGCTTGGTCCAAATATATCTTTAATAGAAAAGAAAAGAGACATAGACGATCAGAATTATGACTTTGTTGTTGTGGAAGCTATACTGCTTTACAACTTAGTCGAGAAAGGCCGAATTCTTATACATGTTTGTTAATTTTTTTT